>CATIWR010339743.1:0-15466 GCA_949677035.1 Omphalea diandra
CCCCCCCCCCCCCCCCCCCCCCCCCCCCCCCCCCCCCCCCCCCCCCCCCCCCCCCCCCCCCCCCCCCCCCCCCCCCCCCCCCCCCCCCCCCCCCCCCCCCCGCGACACATATGGTCAAGCAGTAAAAAATCCAAGTCCAAGATATGTTAAATATTTATGAAAGTTTGACTTATTAACTTGTCTTCCTATTTCATCCACTTCTCAATTAAATTCTTCTTCCTTTCTATAATAGGATTTAATTATTTCTTATGTTGTAATATTAGCTCATATTTAGGAAGCTTGAATGCTCCTAACCTAATAGGCATATGGCTTTTCCTATTTATTTTTCTTCTTAGTCTTTATGATAGGATTAAGTCTTTTACTCTTAATTAGTGAAGTATTGTAATACCTATAAATAGGCCTTCAAAATTGTAAGAGCACTAATTTTTTTATTATTATAATTATGATTTTTTTATGAAAAAATTATCTTCTTTGGTTCTTAAAAGAATTTAGTGAATTTATCAAGTGAAGGCTTGGTAAATTCAAACTAGTTTAAACCTAAACTTAAAATTAACTTAATTAATTTTAGGTTTTGTTTAAAGAACATTTAATTCTTTATAACTTAAAGTTGTTAGAAACAAGTTTTTTAGAGGTCTAGTTAGGAATTAGAGTTTTCTTGCTTGAATAGTTGATAGATCCTTAGCATTGGTTTTAACATTGCATATGGGTTTAAGATAAGTTACCCATGTTTGTATTATTTAGTATCAAAGCTTTAGCTTCATCAATCAAGTACATATCCTTTATTTTTTTCTTTTTTATTTTTTGCTATTTGTATTGTATCTCATTATAGTCTTTATTATTCTTCTTTCAATTCATTCTTTACTGTTCTTTGTGTTAATGTGTGAATTCTTCTTCTTTTCCTTCTCTAATTTATTATCTTCTTGTTCTCACTAAAGTTTGTTTCTTGTGTTGTTTATGCTAAGGCCATTTGATTAGCATCTATTACAAAAAAAAAAAAAAAGTTAAAAAAGAAAAGAAAAAGAAAAAGAAAAAGCAAAAGAAAGAAAAACATAACAAATTGAGAATTGGTCTTAGCAAAAAGGGTGAATTGTGTTTAAGCTAATGTAAAAGAAGGCTATTGATTTATGATTATTTACAAGGTAATTTGGCCTAAACTCATCTTAAATCATTATTTTGAGTTCAATTTAAGTTCTTTCCTATTTTCATTGCAATTGTGATTTAGGTGTTCTAAATAGCTACTCTTAATTTTTTTTCCTTTTCATTTCAATTTTTGTTTGTTTTCCTTGATTTCAAAGTCATATTTAAGTTTGATTTTGCTTTATTTGAGTTCTTATTAAGATTTATTTTGATAATAGCAACTATATTCTCATAAAAAGTAAAAGAGATGAATTAGTGGTAAAAGACAAGAGTGGTAAGCACATGACAGGTTAAGAGCCGGTTTATGTGAAACACAAGTGTGAGTATCATCTTTTGAGTGCAAACATGTGAGGGAGTGTTTTTATGAGTATTTTCTTATTTTCTTTATTTCTAACCATGACAGATCATAAAGAAGTAGAGCAAAATCCTGAATGAAAGCTTTTTATAAGAAGTATACAAGATACAATGAGGCAATTGCTAGATAGAATGGATAAGATGGAAAACCAACACTACCAATAACACCACCAAAAATAATCAAATAACACATTGATAAACTAGGAAAGGGAGGTGGCAAGATGAAGATGAAGAGTCCATAAATGAAAGCAACCAACGACGAAGAAGGCAAGACAACAACCTTGAAAGCATAAACATGAAAATCCTAACTTTTCAAGGAAGAAGTGATCTCAAAGCATTCTTAGCATGGAAAAAAAGGTGAAGTTCATCTTTGAATGCCATAACTATTTCGAAGAGAAAAAGGTAAAATTTATTGTTGTTGAGTTTGTTAATTATGCTCTTATTTGGTAGAACCAATTGATGATAACTAAGAGGCATTGTAGAGAGGAACCTCCCTCTACATGGTAAGAAATGAAGTGTACTATGAGGTTTTTTTTCTAACCTTTACTATAAAGAATTACATAATAGACTCTAAAAACTTATGCAAATTCCAAAAGCATTGGGGAATATTGCCAAGATATGGAGATGACTTTGATTCATGCTAACATTGAGGAGGATTAAGAACAAACAACTCATTTTCTAAGTGGTCTTACTAAAGATATTAACATTGTTGAATTACAACCTTATATGAAGCTTGATGAGATGTACCATATGGCCCTTAAGGTGGAAAGACAATTAAAAGTAAAGACTTTTAAGCTTAATTTGAGCTCTTCAATAACAAATTAGAGCAACAAATAGAGAGGAGTTAAAAAGCCCAATTCCAAACCCAAAATTGATTTCATCAAATGAGGCAAGGAACGAGAGCCGTCCAAGTAAGCTCAACCACTTAAAGCTAAAAGAATTTTCATTGAGTCCTTAAGTGTAGAGGATGAGGCCATATGGCATAAGATTGTCCAAATAAAAGGAAATGGTGATTGTTAATGACAAGATTGATAATGAGGATGATGAAGAATATGATCCCGTGATGCCCCTACTAATTAATGCTAGTGAAGATGAAGATGACCTTAAAAAGGTAAATAACAAAGAATTTCTAGTTGCAAGATAATCTTTGAGTGCCTAAACTAAAGCCAAGGATGAGCAAAGGGAAAACATCTTTCATGTAAGGTGTAGGATACAAGGCAAGATATATTGTTTAATTATTGATGGAGGTAGTTGCACCAATGCTACTAGTACTTATTTAGTGGAAAAATTAAACTTGCCTAATCTTAAACATCCTAAAATATATAACTTGTAATGGCTTAATGATTATGGGAGGTTAGAGTTACAAAACAAATGATTGTGTCTTTTTTTATTGAAAAATATATTGATGAGATTTTTGTGATGTAGTACCCATGCAAGCTACTCATATTCTTTTAAGGTGTCCATGGAAATTTGATAGGAGGGCTAAAGATGATAGGTACATAATAAGTATGATTTTGATATAGGTGGAAAACACATTGTACTTTTTTTTTCTATCTCCTAAAGAAATGTATGATGATTAAAAAAATAATAAGAGAAAACATGAGCATATAAGAACAAAAGACATAAATGTATAACAAAACAAAAGCCATGAAAAAACCATAGAAAGGTGTGAGAAGAGAAAAGAAAAGAAAAATGAGAGATTAGAGGGGATGCATAAAAGAAAAGAAAGGTGCATGCAAAAGGAGAGTGGGGAAAAAAAGCTTTTATGGAAAAGAGAGTATGTGAGGAAAACTTATCTAGCACACACCCGTGATTTTGCTCTTATACAGGGAAACATGTTTTGCCATTAATAATTTACAAGTTTCTTTGCCTAGTTTTTTTTTAATCTCTTTTGAAGGAATTTAAAAATTTATTCCCTAAGGAGGTGTCTAAAAGACTACCACTATTAAGAGGAATTAAGCACCAAATCAACTTCATCCTAGGCTCACAAATTCTAAATAAACCACCATATATAAGCAATCTTGAGGAGACAAAAGAACTTCAAAGATAAGTGGATGAGCTTTTTTAAAAAATGGCCTAATTTGAGAAAGCATGAGTCCATGTGTCATGCTAATTTTGCTTATTCCTAAAAAGGATGGAGTGTAAACAAAATCACTATAAAGTATAAACAAGTCATTCCTAGGCTAAATGACATGTTAGATGAATTACATAATGCATGTATGTTTTCTAAAATTAATTTAAAAAGTAAGTATCATCAAATAAGAATGAAGGAGAAGGATGAATGGAAAACAACATTTAAAACAAAATATGGTTTGCATGAATAGTTAGTTATGTCTTTTGGGTTAACTAATGCACATAGTATTTTTCATGAGACTTATGAATCATGTTTTTTGTGCCTGTCATGATAAATTTATAGTTATTTACTTTAATGACATTCTTGTGTATAGTAAAACTTTAGATGAGCATTGAGAGCATGTTAGACTTGTTTTTTATGTTATGCAAAAGAAAAATTATTTGCTAACCTTAAAAATTATTCTTTTTATACAAGTAAGCTTATTTTCTTAGGTTTTGTGATTAGTGCCCAAGGAATTGAAGAATATGAAGAAAAGGTCAAGACAACTAAGGAGTGATCTACACTAAAATCAGTTAGAGATATGCGATCCTTCCATGGCTTATCAAGCTTTTATAGGTAATTTGTTCATAATTTTAGCACTATAGATGTACAACTAACCAAAGTGATAATAATAAAAAAAAGTATTGGGTTTAAATGGAGATACATAAGAGAATGCTTTTACTTTGCCTAATACTTTTGAAATTGAACGTGATGCTTTAGGTTTGGGAATTGGCACTATTTTGATACAAGAAGGATGGCCAATTGTCTATTTAAATGAAAAACTCAATAACGTCACCTTAAAAGTATCCAACTGATGATAAAGAGATGTATGTCTTGGTAAAATCTTTGCAAACATGGCATCACTACCTTTGGCCTAAGGAGTTTGTGTTCTGCACCTACCATGAAAGCTTAAAGTACCTTAAAGGATAACAAAAACTTAACAAGCGACATGCGAAGTAAAGTGAGTTCATAAAATCCTTTCCTTTTATCTTAAGGTATAAATAAGGTAAAGAAAATAAGGTTGTCAATGCTTTATCACAAAGGTATGTATTTCTTTCTACTTTTGATGTTAAGTTGTTGGGTTTTGAGTGTCTCAAGGAGTTATATGAGAATGATCATGACTTCAATAATTCTTTCATTCATGTGAGAAAATTGCATATGAAAAATACTTTATGCATGATAGATTTTTGTTTAAAGAAATTAAATTATGTATGTTTAATTGTTCTTTGCGTGAATTGATTATAAGGGAAGCACATGAGGGAGGTTTAATAAGGCATTTTGGTGTGCAAAAATATTTTAGATATTTTACATGAATGCTTTTATTAGCCCAATATGTGATTGAATGTATAAAGGATTTATGATAAATGTGTTACATGTAAGCAAGCTAAGTCTAAATCAAAAGTTCATGGATTGTACATGCCATTACTTGTTCCTAGGATACCTTGAATTGATATTTAAATGGATTTTATTTTGGGTTTGCCAAGGTCTAAATGAGGTAATGATTTCATTTTTATTATGGTTAATAGGTTTTCTAAAATGGCAAACTTTATTGCCTGTCATAAAACTAATAATGCCATTCATATTACAAATTTATTTTTTCTAAGAAATTGTGTGATTGCATGGTATACCTACAACTATCATTAGTGATATAAATATCAAATTTCTTAGTTTCTTTGGGAAACATTAAGAAAAAATTAAAAACTAAAATTTTATTTTCTACTACATGTCACCTACAAATTGATGGGCAAATCAAAGTTGTTAATAGAATTTTCGCACAATTATCATGTGTTTTAGTTAAAAAAAAAATTGAAAACATGGGAAGAATATTTGTCATACATTGAATTTGCATATAATCATAATGTGCATTCATCCACTTATTATTGTCTTTTTGAGATTGTTTATGATTTTGTTCCATTGAGTCTTTTGGATTTGTTTTCTTTGCCTTTGAATATGCACATGGATTTTTAAAAATTTTTCATGAAAAGGTGCACATGAATATAAAAAAAGGAATGAAAAATGAGCCCAACAAGCTAATAATGGGCATGTGAAAACCCCCCAACAATTGGATTTGGGTACACTTTAGAAATGAGAGATTTCCTAATTACAAAAAATCTAAGCCATACCCTAGGGATGATGGTCCATTTTTAAGTCTTGAAAAGAATTAATAATGTTTACAAGATGGATTTATCTGGTGAGTATGGAGTTAGCACTATTTTTAATGTTTCTAATTTGTATCCTTTTGATTTGAATGAGGTGCACAATTCGAGGATGAATCTGTTTGAAAAATGAGGGAATGATGCAAACCAAGGAAGCACACAAGAGGAACCAATCTAATACAAAGGACCAATAACAACAATATGCCTTAATAAGTTTAAAAAAGTTTTGGGAGTGTTCGTGTAAGAAAAATCAAGAAAACAAGCATTCGAGCTTTAGTAGATCATCTTCACAAGGAAGCATGAAGCAAAAGGAACCAATCCAATGCAAAGGACTAATGACAATGGTACACCTTAGAAAGTTTAAGAAGTTTTAGGAGTGTTTGTGCAAGAAAAATCAAGAAAACGAGCATTGGAGCATTTAGTAGATCATTTTTACGAGAGCAAAATGATCATTTCTACACTTAATTTCATGTGTGGACTCTCAAAATAAAATCTACAAGTCCAAATCTTCAAATAGAGCATTATAAAAGATTTTAGAATGTTCCATGAAAGTTTTAGAAGATTCTAAGAAACTTTCAATAATATTTCAAGTATATTTAGTGGCAACAAAGAGACCCTAGAAGACTAATAAGGGAGGTGGCACACATGGTAAAAAAGTCAAAGTCCAAGTTTAAGATATGTCATATATTTTTCAAAATTTGATTTATTGACTTGTCTTCCTTTCTCTTCCTCTTCTTAGTCAAATTCTTCTTTCTTTTTAGAATAAGATTTCATTGCTTTTTGTATTATAATATTAGCTCATATTTAGAAAGCTTGAATGCTCTTCTTAGCCGAATAGGTATAGGGCCTTTTTCTATTTAGTTTTCTTCTTAGTTTCTACAATAGGATTATATCCTTTACTCCTAATTAGTGAAGCATTATAATGCTTATAAATAAGCTTTCAAAAACATGTAAGAACACTAATTTTTCATCAATATAATTTTGATTTTCTTGTGAGAAAAATCTCTTTTTTGATTCTTAAAAGGACTTGATGAATTTTTCTAGTGAAGGCTTAATATATTCAAACTAGTTTAAACCTAAACTTAAAATTGACTCATTTAATCTTAGGTTTGGCTTAAACAATTTTTAATTCTTTATAATTTAAGTTGTTAGAAACAAATTTCTAAAAGTCTTGTTAAAAATTAAAGTTTTCTTTACTTGATTATTTGATAGATCCTGGACCTTAGTTTTAACATTACATATGAGTTTAAGATAAGTTATTCACATTCGTATTAGGTGAGGATAGTGTTTTAAGAACACGCAACTTCAATGATTCTCCTAGATATAAGCGCATGTCTTGAGGTGCAAGTATATCTAAAATAGGAGTTTCATATGAAAAGATGTATTACTTTTTTCCAATGTTTGGTATAACTAATAGATGTAGTGGATAGAATTTTTTATTTAACAACTAAAAAATACTTATTTGGTAAATGATACAAAATATCAGCTGATAGTGAATATAATTTTAATTAGTTATAGTTTTTATCAGTTCTTAGTTGTAACTTTTTCTGAACCTATACAGTTATAACCAAAGAAAAATTAATTATGTTTAACTTATTATTATTCTTAAAGTTCTATCATTCAACTACCAACTATAAATTATAATATTTTAATTATTTATATAAAAAATAATTTATTTTAAATTGTTATTTATAATTTTTATAAAAAATTATATGTAGGATATTTTAGTTACTAAAAATATATTGACATATGCTAATTTACATTAGCAAGAAATAATTATTAGGATTTTATAAATATAAATTAATAATTATATAGCATTCTTAAGTTTTGAAATTATATTGTATGAGTATATATGAAAAATATATTATTTTGTATATTTTAATTTTAATTTATTTAATTTTATGTGTAAAATATTAATAATATATTATTATTAGTTATTTTATGAATTAACAATAATTATTAGATCAAACACTTAATATTAAACTATTATCAGCTACTAGTCATTAGCTCATAACAATCAACTACATCCATCAATTATCCCAAATAAACCCAATAAAAAGTAATGCTTAAATTGTGCTCGAACATAGCTATGGCTCATATAAATTTCAAAGGAGTCACCCAATAAGAGAAATAGCAGTAAAGTAAAACTATTATAAACTAAAATATTTGGGACCAAATATCTATTAATCAAGAAAAGTATTAATTAATACATAAATTATTAAGTTAATAATTTATAGAATTAATTATATTTTTGCTCATTTGTTTTATAGAAAATATATTTTAGGAAAATATTTTTTATATTTTCCTTTATTTGGTGCATTCAAAAAAATTAGTCAACAAAGAATATTTTGTCATTAAAAAAACTAAATCATTTTTCAGGAAAATAACTTTTTATTTTGAAAATGAAAAGTCATTTTTCAGATTTTAACAAACTTATTTAAATAAAAAATAAATTATATCAACATATATGTTTATTATCATTGATCATTCTTGATAATCAACACTTACTATTGATCATTGTCGAGCGTGATGGTTGCCGTTAATAGGTGGAATCCACAAAAATTTTTATTTTAATGTATTTTTCTTATGTTAAATAATAAATAGTATAAATATAATATCTATGATTTAAATTTTCATAATCTTATAAACTAAAAGAAAATTAATATTTTTAGAATGTATTTCAAACACCAAAAATTATTTTCCTCAAGAAATATTTTTCTCGAAAATATTTTTGAGAAAATGTTATGTTCTGCGACACAAACGAGCCTTCATGTGTAAAATAATTCCAATACAAAATTCGTCTGATAACAAAAATTCAAAAGACTAATGTTATTTTGAAAATTATTTTTTCTTGGAATATGAGAATAATACATCAAATCATCTCAATATATTACGAAAATTTAAAGATGCAATTCTAATTTATAATAATTTTTTAAAAAAAACACTCAAAATCACATTTCAAAGACACAAAACGACCATATTACAAATGTTAATGCATTGAAAATTATTGATTTATGTATTAGATAAGCTTTAAGGATTTTTCTGTAATATATTATTTTATAAATTTAGTGAATTATCAATTCAAAATATTGGCTTGAAATCGAGATCAGTAAACAATATATTATTTAAAAAAGACTATTAATTAATCCATATTATTTTATCAAGGTTATATCGTATAAAGGTTTACGATTCTCTCAAAGACTTCTCAAATTTCAATCCTTTTGTAATTCGAACCGTAAAAGTTATAAAAACCGCCAGAGAGCTATTTTATGTTGTGAAATACATCAAATATTTCAAGACACATATTGCATGAAGGGGTAGACGGCGAAAAGACTGAGTGTTGCCAAAGATGCATTGTTGCGCAGCTGAGTACATGGGTATACAACCATGCTTACTTGCTTTCCATGACAAGCAACAATAATGGTAGGAATAGACTAAATTTAGTCTTTTGAAAAAAAAAAAAAATCATTTACTGAATTTGATTTACTGCTCTTGATTTTTTTAAAATATTTAATCATATCAAATTTTATATTCTTCACTGTCTATAATTATGTACGAAATTTAGAATAACCAAACACAATCCTTCTGTACAGGATTATAAAATACAGAATATCATATGGCCAAATACAAAAAATGAACAGTTTGGATCGAATTCACTGCAGATTTTTTTTTTTTTTCCAAAAAAAAAAAATTTGACTTTATTTGCATCATTAAAAGGTGACTCAAGGCGCGACACGGCAATTTTTCCTATAAACATTACGCAGGCATATTTAACAACATTGCAGCAGCTTAGGCTTTATATGACAATAAAAGTGTTTATCCCCACCTTCCTCCTTTCTTCAGCACATGAGCGTGTGAAGGCCCAAGTTTCCCATTGCATTCGTTAAAAACTTGAATCAACCTCAGATCACTTGCCCTTGTCATCATTGTCAAAAGGCTTAAGCAAGCCATAAGTAATCCCCATGGCTATCCAACCACCAACCATCACTCTTGCTGCAGATATTCTAATCGGTGAACCACCAAGATAAGCTCCCCAGCCGCCAAACAAAGTCAAAGCCACTGATGCCACCACTACAATCACCACCATCCCAATAATATTTTGGGCAATGAGAACAGCAGGCACCACTGGCACAGATGACGCCCACAAAAAAGCCAAGCTGATGCAGCAGCAGCCTTGTAGGGGTTAGTGATCAGCACCTCGCGCCTGTTATCCTCACCAGATATATCAGAACTTTCCCCTGCGTCTTTAAGAACTTTCATCATAGGAGACCTCCCAGGGGTCAGAGGACTGAACCTCGACTCAGTTGATATATTTGGTGATACTTTCTCCGCAGGCTTAGTTATGAGCTTGCCGTAGTGTTCATTTTCCAAGGGCGTCACAGGTAAGTTAGTCTCACTAACCTTTGTTTCTTCTCTAATAGTAGCTGGAGTGGCAATGATTTCGAGCTGGATCACAGGAGTATCCTGCCTAACATTTTCTGAATACGCCATGAAGCAGTTGGCTTTCCAATATCTCTCTGGGTTGAAACAGAAACAAACTCCCCAACAGCCATACTACAGGCACCTGCAAGAGCTCCAGCTAGTCCAGATAGGACCATGGATCGTCCACCTTCTTCTGCTGCACCTACACCAACTATTAGGGAGGCAGTGGAAAACAAACCATCAATAGCTCCAAGAGTGGCTGCTTGAAGCCATCGTGCTCTTTGCAGTCTCTTGGTCCTGTGACAATTTGCATCAACCTCTTCAATCTTAGGTTCAACACAATTTCTGGAGTTTGCGAGGAATTCATGGGAGAAAGAGAGATAGTGACGTAACTATAGAAACAAATGTTCGGGGGAGCGTGGCACCAAGGTGTGAGACACACTTAGAGCACGTGGAAAATCTGCACATATGATATGACTCCAAAAGGATTCCATTTCTTTGGAAATAGTGAACTCTGATACTTAGGTGACACCGTGAAATCTAACAAGTGGCCAACAAGCATTAAGGTCTAGGGCATTACCGTCCGTTACAACAGGACAGGCTCTCTACTTTAGATTGCTACTCGGCTTGTTCCAACCGGAGAAGTATATCCTAAGACAGATGCTTCAAAACTCTGCATAATTTGTCTCTTCCAAAGGAAGACCACAATTATACCTACCCCTATTGTAGCCAACTTACTAGCAGGTAGTATTTAAATGCATTTCTCTATCAAATATGAAATAACTAGAAAAATCATTATCTTTCGAATATTCCCATAATTTCCTGATCCATATTTTGTGTTCCCAAGTCACTTCGTTGTGATCACTTGAGACTTGGGGCTCTTGCCACCAATTATTGTGCCCTATAAATCCGCTCTTTTTCAACAGGTTTCTGTCTCGCACTAGTGTTTTCCACCTATTCAACTGTTCTATAATTCCTCAAGTGTATAAATCAATAAAGAGGGTTCATCAGTTGATGTTTACCATGTATGCATAATCTTCAGCAAATAAAGAGGGGCCAGGGTGTAAGCTTCAACAAAGCAACCGGAAAAGAAAATGGCTTCAAAATAACACAGCTGGCACTGAGTTGCATACAATTTTTTTTTTTTTTTTGTTACTAGAAGTATAAATAATTTATAACCCAAACAATTTACTTTAAAGTGTTTAGCTTATCAAGTCCATGCTACACACCAACGGCTTCCCAAGCCTACAATGTTTCAAAATTTCCATATAGAATAACTTGAAGTATTATTTACTTTAGATTGCATAATCTTTCACTCTTAACCGATAAATATATGACAATACATTGTCTGATAGGTGCAGAACGAGATCAAAGAAACTCTGTATATATGAAGACAATAAACATAATGTATGATGAATATGATTTTCTAATGGCTGGATTCAGAAAGTACACGTAGGCATTTAGATCTAAATGTGAAGGAAAATAAAGGGGTAAATAATACTAGGTTATTGCACCTAGGATTTGAAATCAATCACACTTAAAAGTTCAAATGATGGCAAATACACTCTCAAGCAAGCATCAAACTTTCAGAAAATTCTTGTACGACTGATCCATAATCAATTGAAACAATTACAACAATTAAAAAGACACTATCTTAAAAATATTGTTAACTAATAGAAAACCACATAGTTTACCGATTTGATTAAGAAAACTAAGAAACAGCTCACTGCCCCAACTCAACCGACACAGAGACAGAGACAGAGAGAGAAAGAGAGAGAGAGAGAGAGAGGGAAGAGAGAGAGAGAGAGAGAGAGAGAGAGAGGAGAGAGCAAAGGGGACCTGGTCACAAGCTACATTCTATTTCCAACTCACATATGAGCATCCTGGCCCTTTAAAATTATAATAGAACAAACAACATGTGTTTTTCCGTTAGAAGTAGAAACTCTCTGTAATGTCCAAATAAGAGGGATCGTATCACATGTCGATCCAGTGTATTTCCTAAGTCTTTAAACTTGTCATTCCCTTGAGCATTTGACAGCTTTACACACTCATTTATTTGTGCAGCAGGTGAGTAGCATTTCACAGCATACACAACACCCACCAAAAAGATAAAAGCTGTACCACAAATTGTCAGTATGAATTCACCAAAATCATTATATCACATCTTTGATGGTACAAAGTTCAGCTACACAAGAGGCTATACGACAGTTCCCAGACCAGTTCTAGAGATGAGAATATTTTCATGTGATAGTTTGGGATTACAAGAAATTATAAATCATTGCATTGTTATAAAAAGATGATCGTATCCCATTGCAGGTATGAAAGAAAAATCCGAGCAGAGCCATCTCATTTCACACAATCTGTCTAATTACACATGAGATTAGAGAAACATGTCAGCAAATTAACGAAGACAAACCTCAATAGTCATTGCTTATAATTAACAAATTACTTTATTTTTTGTTAAAGGTACATACAAATGGTTCCCTTTCCCTAAGCTAACTGTGGTATTCATATACAGAAGTATAATAAGATGCAAAACTCAATCGAAATTAAGAAAGTTACTGGCTAGATAGCAAGTGTGAGCTTAACGATATCCATCCCTTCTATCTTGTTCCTCAGCTTCCTTGTTAGCAACTTGTACGGATTTGAACCATAGAAATGCCTGCGGAGCTATGGAATTGGAAGAGCGAAAAAAAAAAAAATTAGAGACGAATTTCGTGAGACAGACGAATACTTACAGAAGCAGGGATGCCGGTTAAGACAAAGAATCCGAGCAATGGAGCGTAGAATATGCTGTCGGAGTTCAAAATTCCAAAAACAGGCTTCTGATTCACATACTCGAAAACAGACCCTATCTGCATAATAATATTCAATTTTAATCCTTCAATTCCTTTTCATAGAGTTGAAGTTTGAAGAAAAGGAAACTTACTGCAGCAATGGCGGCGACCGTTGAGGCAAGTAAGTAAACGAAGAAAGGAAGCTCGATGCTCTGGTTCGTTGTGTTGGGTTCTTCCCGAGCCCAAGGAGGAGCCTCATCGGAATCTGGTCTAGCCCAAGATGGGACTGCGTCTTTGGATTTGCTCGAACCTTCAGTTGCGGCAACCACCACTAAATGCCTATCACGTGATTTTCGGCTTCCATTACAACCTGTTACGGTGGCTTGTCGATTCAGAATCTGCTTAACACCTACAAATAATGTGGAACGGATTAAATTTGAATCGCACGAAAACAACACGGCTGCTGCCATGCCTTTCCTTCTTCTGTAACCCAAGAAGAAAGGAGAGGATGCTGTGGAGCTAACGTCCACCGGGACGCTTCTCAACCACACGTCAGCTTATCGCCTGATACTGAACTTTTTTTTTTTTTTTTTTAAGAGAAGAATTTAAATAGTTCATTGCAATTGTTAGAGTACAATTTGTTTTTTTTTTTTTCCTCGATACATACTTTATTTAATAATATATGAAAAGTGAATAAATAAATCTATAAATAAAATGAAAAAATTTTATTTTTAGAAAACAATCCAAACACAATTTAATAGAATTATTGTATTTCTCCTTCTAATATTTTTTTTTATAGGAAATGAATTAAAAGATATAAAATTAAATAAAAAATATGAAAAGTGAATATCTAAGATACATTTTGTATTTGATTTTTTTTTTTTAAAAAAAAAAAGTGCAGCCAAATGTTGCCTAATAAGTGATCCACTTGTGATTTATATCTTTGCTCTGTTTTTGTTGTGAACATTATCAATTAGTTCCTAATTTTTTAATTTTTTACAAATGCATCCTCGGATCTTAAAATTCAAATAACCCCTAATGTGTAAATAGGTTAACAATTCAATTCTTTCAATATTTGTTGGCACCTTTTTTTTTTTTAATGTTTTGAGAAATATTAAGGTTGTGTTTGGTATAATTGTGGTTTTTTTTTTGGTTTTTGGTTTTTAGAAATCCAAAAACAGTTTTTAGTTTTTTTATTATCTATTTTCTAAATATTGTTTTTATTTTCGATATTATTCCTAAAAACTATTATAAAATTATGGATAATATAACAAGTAAAAGGTATATGTATTTGTCACTTAATTGGATAAGAAGACATATCTCTAAGGATAGGAAATCGTACTTTAAGTACTCCGAAGTAGCTTTCAATGACATTGCGTAATAATGAATGTGTATGATTGAATAACTCTTCAGGTCTTTGTGGATCCCTTGTGGATTTGGACCTTTTCTATAATCATGTAAAGGGTAATGTTCTCCAAGATATGGACTAAGAGAACCAATCATGTTAGTGTAATCAGAATTAACTAGGTAATATTTACTTTGTGAAGGCATTAGAAATTGATTTCTTGGGTTATTAATAGTTTTCAAAAAAAATTTTTGAGTCATTTGTAGCACCTTCCCTATCAATTATAACGAATGTGAATTCCATAATGAATGAGCACACACATATGATGTTTTGAGTAGTCTTAGTCTTTTTGCCATGATACAGAATCTATTTGGCAGCTAGAAGAAATATGGATACCATCCATAACTCCTACAAAATTCTATGATAAAATTGAATAAATAACAATATAAAACTAGAAATTTTATTGATCCATAAATTTAAAGAAAGAACCTTTAAAAATTATTACCTTAAAGAATGGATAGTACCTCGAATTGTTTCTTATCTATAGAGGTGTGATATCAAATGAAGGAGGAACAATTACATATTTGGCAATTAAGAAAATAACATATGAAACTTTTCTAAAATGTTTGGAGATTGTATCTATTAAATGTTGAAATCAATCTCTGACATATCTTTGTCGATCATTTTGAAAAATAATTAATAAAAATATGGCTAGTTGTTCTTGTAATGATAGAAATTTTGAGTCTTATAATGCTGTTTTTCCTTTTAATCCATCACAAAAATTGATGAAAACTGATGGATTCATATGAAATAATTCAAGCATGTCCTTAGATGACCATTTAGTACTTCAATTATCCACTCATGACCAGTTAATGTAGAAATTTTTTGAGGTTGAGGTTTATTTTTACTCACATGATTGTACTCATAATTAAAGTAAATGGTAAGTAAAGTTTCAAACTCCTCATTAGAGTCATAGTCATCCAAATTCATGTCTATTAGTTTGCATTAAAAGAAAAAAGACACTATGAAAAATCAACTTATTCGATGTAATATTTTTTATAAACAAATTTATTTAATAGAAGGAGAAAAACCAAGTACAAGTAAGTGCTTAGACAAATCCCAAGCTACAAGCAAATACAAACTACATATACATATATATACA
>CATIWR010339750.1:0-31135 GCA_949677035.1 Omphalea diandra
TTAGTCCCTCTTCTTCACTCATTAAGCACATCCATCCATCCATCCATCTCCTAATTCCTAGATACTCCTTATACTTTTAATTAAGCTCTAAAACACCATTATTTATGATATTATAATATGCACACAACATAAAACAATTTGCCATACAACTATACAAACACTACATATATGTTCCAATGTCCCCAAATGCAATGGTACTTCTAAATGATTATTTATCTAATGCATATGCTCATGTGATAATGCTAATGGATGTGACTAGGGATATTACATCTTAACCCCAAATGGACTTTTATAATAAATTGTTAACTGGTTTGACATAATTCGTTGTGTTTTAGAAGTTTTGTTTACATGTTTTTGCAGGGCGCATGATATGACCTTTTAGACCAATGTGATTGGATTTTGATTGCTTTATTGTTAAGGATTATATTTTAAAAATACGACCTACATGTCATTTATTTTATTGTAACCATTTATTTTATTAATAGTAATAAAATAGTATAGATTACTATTTTGTAAATTACAACTTGTAATGGAGAACTTTAAGGCACAAGATGTTGATCTTGAGGAGACCTAGGCAAATCTAGGGAGATGAAGATTTTCCCTTTGGATTGACCTTTTGATCTGTAAATCAATTTATATTAAGGGCCATGCTATGACACGTTTATTTTCATTGTTATTATGAATGGATGTTTTATAATGCAATGCATATGATGTATGATTTGTAACATAATATTACATAATAAGTTAAAATTGGTAAAATCCCTCAATAAGATTAAGTCATGAAAATGCCTACTAGGATTGAAACACTTGTCAAGACTTTAATTCATGAATTTGGGTTTTGCCAAAGCAAAGTATATTAGGCCCATCTTAGTAAGACAAGATGGATAATGGTGATATCCATAAGTTTCAAATGGTTAGACTTAACTGGGTTACCAAAATGGTTTTAAACCTAAGGCATAAGATGCGATAAGATGGGACAAGTGATGTTAATACTGCATAGTTATCCAAGAGTTATATAAGATGTAATTAGTAAAGTGTTACCTACCTAAATAGCCAAAATTTAAGTGATAAGCCAAAGTACTTAGAACTAGGTGAAATATGGATCTTGGCCCATTAAATATTTCAATTATTTAAAAATTCTACTTTAAGGGTTAATGAACTGATAAAATTTAGTGGAGGTTTATATTTAATAAAATGCTAAATACACTCTATATATCTTGTAAATTATGGCTTCAAGTATTATCTCTAATTTGTCACTGTGATTAATCCTTGAGAAGGATGAATTAAATGGGACTAATTTCCTAGACTTGTATAGAAATTTGAGAATTTTTCTTAAGCAAGAAAGGAAGGAATATGTCCTAGATCAACCTATCCCTACAGAGCTTATTGCTAATGCTCATAAAGGCTAATAGGGTGCTCATATTAAGCATTTTAATGACTCAATAGATTTCACTTACCTCATGCTTGCTAGCATGAAATCAAAGCTTCATAAGTAACTAATGGAAATAGAGGCTTATACTATGATAGGTCATCTTAAGGAAATGTTCAAAGAGAAGGCCCAAATTGAAAGGTTCAATACCATCAAGGCTCTACTCTCGTGCAAGTTTACAGCTGGTAGCTTAGTTAGTCCTTATGTTTTGTAGATAAAGGATCATTTTGATCATTTGCAAAAACTTGGTCTTGCCATTATACAAGAGTTGGCTATTGACATCATTCTCTCATCCTTGCTTGATACATATGATGCATTCATTATGAACTATAACATGCATAATATGGTGAAAAATGTTTTTGAATGCTTAAGAATGTTGAATTGAACATCAAGCATAACACCAAAGAGGTTCTAATGGTTAATAAGGGGAAAGGTATGAAGAAGAAGGGAAAGGGAAAGAAAAAGTCTACAAAGGACTTGAAGAGGCCTAAGCCTAAACCTCGAAAGGGGATAACATGCCATTTATGCAATGAGTTGAATCATTGAAAGAGAAATTGCAAGCTCTATCTAGATGATCTGAAAAAGAAAATGGACAATCAAGTTATTGCTATAGTTATACATATTATAGAGGTTAATCTATCTATTTGTAAATCTACTTCATGGGTATTGGATACTGGATATGGATCTTACATATGCAACAATATGTAGGGTCTAAAAAGGAGTAGAACTTTAGCCAAAGGCAAGGTGAACCTACGAGTTGTGAATGAAGCCAGAGTTGCTGCCTTAGTTGTAGGAACTTATGAGTTAGCTTTACTTGGTGGACTTGTTTTGACATTGAATAATTGTTATTATTTGCCTAATTTGAGTAGGAACATTATTTCTTTTTCTTATTTAGACATGAAAGGTTTTGAATTTTTTATTAAGAATAATAAATGCTTCATTTCTTATGATGACATGTTTTACGGTTATGTTCATCTATCAAATGGTCTTTATTTCCTAAATCTCGAAAATAGAAATGTGGAGTCCATCTATAATATTGAAACCAAGAAACATAAATCTAATGACACAAATTCTGATTATCTTTAGCATTATCGTTTGGGCCACATAAATAGGAAATGAATATCAAAGCTCTAACAACATGGACTTTTGAATTCATTTGATTCTGAATCATTTGAAATAGGTGAATCTTGTTTATTAGGCAAAATGACTAAAGCCCCTTTCACAAGGCATAATGAAACTGCTAATGACTTATCGAGCTTAGTACATTTTGATGTATATGGACCATTAAGTTCAAATACTGGAGGAGGTTTTCAGTACTTTATCATTTTCTCAGTTGATTATAACAAGTATGGCTATATTTATCTTATGAAACACAAATCTAAATCTTTTGAAATGTTCAAAATTTTCAAAAATGAAGTACAAAATCAACTTGGCAAAAATATTCAAACAATTAGATCATATTAAGGTGGTGAATATTTAAGCCAGAAATTCATTAATCATCTTAGAGATTGTGGAATAGTCTCGCAACTAACTCCATTAGGAACACCATACTGGAATAGTGTATCTAAATAGAGAAATAAAACCTTATTTGATATTATTTCATCTATGCTGGGTCAAATAGATCTTCCAATCCCTTTTAGGGGTATGCTTTAGAAATTACTGCATTCATACTAAACAAAGTTCCATCCAAGGTGGTTGAAAAGACACTATATGAGATATGGACTAGGAAATCTCCCAATTTTTCTTTTCAAAAGATTTAAGGCTGTGACGCTTATATGAAGTGTCAAATTTTAGATAAATTGGCACCCAAATTAGATAGAAGCTATTTTATAGGATTTCTTAAAGAAACTAAAGGATGTTACTTGTATAATATTTCTAAGAACATTGTGTTTATTGCTCAGAATGGTGTCTTTTTGAAATGAGAGTTTATTTCTAAAGGAGCCAGTGGAAGTAAAGTTAAATTCAATGAAATTTAAGAACCATAAGATAGTGTTGAACCACCTATGGAATCTCAATAAGATTCACAAGTAAATGATGAACCTGTACAAGTAACGCAAGCTCCAAGATGGTCAAGATCAACATATATAGATTTAAAGGGTAACTGTTACTTATTAGAAATGATATCCCTACTCTACAAAATGTTCAATTGTGATTAAAGAATTATTTTTGAATGAAAGGCTTAGGTTAAGCTGCTTATATCTTGGGCATCTAGATATATAGATATAGATCTAAAAGGTCTATTAGCCTAAGTCAAAGTACATACATTGATAAGTACTGAATAGGTTCAATATGCAAGATTCCAAGAGAAGATTCTTGCTAATGTCACATGGCAAAACTCTTAGAAAGAGTTAGTGTCCACAAATATAAGATGAACGAAAGTGCATAAATAAGATTCCATATACTTCTGCTATTATATTTATCTATCTGCTATTATATTTATCTATCACGTATGTCATGTTATGTACTCAACCTAATGTCTTATATGCATTGAGTAGAATGAGTAGATACTAGTCAAATCCAGGAGAAAGTCATTAGACAACTATTAAGAATATAGTTAAGTGCTTGAAAAGGACTAAGGATGCATTCTTAATATATGGAGGATAAAAAAGAAAGCTAGTTGCAAGTGGTTACATATACACTAGCTTTCAGTCTGCCAATGATAAATTTTAATTGCAGTTAGGTTATGTGTTTTGTTTGAACGGAGGTGTAGTGAGCCGGAGAAGTTCAAAGCAAGACATCATGGTTGATTCTAGAATATAAGTTGAGTATACAACCACTTCAGAAGTAGCTAAGGAAGCTACTTAGATCAAGAAATTTATCATTGGATTAGATGTTGTACCTAGCATTTCAAATCTAGTGGACTTGTATTGTGATAATAATAGAGCTATAGCGTAGGCTAAGGAGCCATGATCACATTAACGACCTAAACACATACTCAAGCATTCTCATATCATTTGAGAGATTATTGAGAGGAAATACATAAAGATATGCAAAGTGCCAACTAATGACAACATTGTTGATCCATTCACCAAGCCACTGTCACAGTTAAAGCATGAAAGTCATGCTAGGTCAATGGGTATTAGATACAATTTTGATTGGGCCTAGTGCAAGTGGGAGACTATTAGATATGTGCCTTGGCCAATTCTTGTAATGGATATTTTCTTAATAATATCATGATTGTTTATCCATATAGTGTTCTCATTGCGAGTTAGTCCAATACAATGTTTCTTAAATATATATCTATGTGTTTGATTTAATATCCCATGAACTTTTTGTTGGGTTTAATATCCCATGAACTTGCTGTTGTGTTTGAATTAGATCAATATTTCTATGATTCTTATTGAATAATATTAACTTAATCATCTGACTGAAAATCACCATATATTCCAATACGATGAGTTTCATGTTTTAATTCAATCCAACATTGTCTTTAATAGGATAATTATACAAACTGATATTGGACATGAAATAAATCATATAAGAGGAATATGAATGATTGAGAAAGAATTTGCCCCTCATGTATCTCTGAGCCTGTTAATAGGTTATATTAAAAAGATTGCATGGCTATGTAGAAATGAATAGATAAAGGTTATCAATGACATTTTACATCAAATTACTTATAAATCAAGAAATAATTGAACTATATAAGGATGACATAATTCATGTCTTATGTTCAATTACGATATAATGTGTAAAAGGAATATAATACTATTTGTAAAATAGGTTAGGTTTGATAATTGACCTTCACATAATTTAGGCAGTTATAATGTCTTGCTAAAGGCTATTTATGACTTATGAGCTAAAATAGATTTTAGGCCACTGCCAACATTATATGAACCTATAGGGTCACACATGAAATAAACCTAAAATGAAATTGAATTTTTACTACTCTCTCTATTTATAATTAAGATAATTAGAGATATTATCTAAATTATTTAGATATCTATTTTATTTTAAAAGTTAAAATGAAATAGAATATTATCTTATCTGTATCTTTTAAGATACAAAGTTGACATAAATATCTTAATGATTAATATATATGTGTGTGTGTGTGTGTGTGTGTGTGTGTATATATATATATATATATGCATATTTTAAGGATTTATAAAGAGTTAGAACATTTACATTTTTTGGAAAACATTTTAGAAGAGAAAAAAATGCTAGTGTTAGCACACAACACATTTGGAGGTAGTCTGTTCATGTAAATACCTTTAAATATCGATCTTCCTTTGGTGACTTCTAGATCCAACTTCAAGATCAAGATGGGTATCATCTGTGTAAACCCGTTCCTTACCTTGCAACAGATCTATCACTTTTTATACAAATTTGTTGGTTTCACATCCTTTCCTTTTGATTTAATTGAATCGCATAGATCCTTGATGGGTTTTCTATGTAAAATTTTTTATTTTTCTGTTGTGGTCATTCTACAAAACCCAACAGCAAGTTCATGGAAATACTTATGTTGTTGTTGTTATTGTTGAGAATATTACACGGAAGGGAAAAACAACATTTTACCCCCTGAAATTTGGCCCAAGGAATAAATAAGCCTCTTAATTAATTTTAAACTCTTTTAAACTACAAATAACTTACTTTATAGTAATTGAGCCCCTTATTAACCTCTCATTAATGAAGATTAGCTTTTAAATTAATCTCTCATTAAAGTGAAATGATGGGGACTCATTGTTTCACAATTAAGGAAAGAATTAAGTTGCAGGTAGGACTTTTACATTTAAAACACAATTAGGAGCTAATTGCCATTGTTATAGTGAAAATGAAAGATCACCTAAAATAAAACCAAAAGTTATAGCTATCATCTATGTCTTTCTAACCCTATCATCTATCTCTTTCTAACCATTATTCAACAATACAAATTATTGATGGTGCAAAAGGTATTATTAGGCTTATGGATTATTGAAGGTGTAAAAAGTTAGTAAATTCTCATTCATATATGGTGGGCTTGCATGGCTTTATTTTATCTTTTAATGTTGTTAAAGTGAATTTGAACACCAAAATGATTCTTAGAAGAATGTAAAGTATGTGTCTTTGTTGTTTTTAGCCCTAAAAACCATGTTTCCTTTTTATTCTATTAATTCACATTATCATTTTGTTTTATTATTTTCCTTATTCTATTAGAAGAATGTAAAATGTCTTGTTGTTTTTGTTAAAAATGATAAAATGCACGAAATTTTGATTGATATTAGGGTTTTGTAATTGACAATAAACAATTCAATAATTTAGGGTTTTAATATTGAAATCAATGAATTCTTGATTTCTTTAATTGAGTGTTTTATTATTGTTGGCAAACAATTCTTTAACTATTGGTACAAAATTAATATTAAACAATTATTTAATATTGGGTTTCGTAACTGATACTAATTAATTCAATAATGGGTAGTAAATTATAAATTAATTTAGGATTGTGATTTTATTGACATTAAGCTATTTGATATACAAACTTCAAATTAAAATATATTG
Organism: Omphalea diandra; assembly: GCA_949677035.1. NCBI lineage: Eukaryota > Viridiplantae > Streptophyta > Magnoliopsida > Malpighiales > Euphorbiaceae > Omphalea > Omphalea diandra. The sequence continues at coordinate 6,905 of CATIWR010339750.1, forward strand.
TTATGAAATTATGTGTTTTCAATACAACAACATGGATAATTATGTGGATTTGAGATTTAATTATAGTGGTGATTTGGTATTAGATCCTAAACTTAAGTATGTTAATGGTAAAGTTGATGTTATGTGTAACTTTGACCATGATCTCTTGTCTTGTACACATTTTTGGAAGAAATATAAGGAGGAATTAAGTGTTAGGAATTTTATGAGTATTTATTTGCTTGAACCTGGTAAATATGTAAGTGATGGATTTATTGCATGATGATGAAATAATTAGGAGGGCATTAAATTACATTAATAAGCACAGTTGTGTGATTGAGGTGGAGTTCTATGAAAACCATAATGCAGATGTCCTTATTTACCACCAAGACATGTTACTACTAGATTAGGTTAACAATGCAAATGAGGGAGGTGATTTAGGGGATAAAGGACCTAATAATAATGATGATATAAGGAATGGTAGATATACAAAGGGTGATGAGGGAGCTGGGTATATGTTAACAATGAAATACCTACACAATGTAGTTATTTCAATGTTTTGAGGGAGTTGATTGAGAAAAGTATGTGTGATGAAGATGCAAATTCTTACATAGGTCTTACTAATTATGTAAGTAATGAAAAAAATAAAACTGGTTAAGACAATGATAATGACAGTGATGACTGTAGTGATCAAGCAATTTATGTAAAAGAAAATATTCCACCTAAGGAGAGGGTCAAATATGATGAAGGTGATGGATAAGGTCATTTCACTTGAAATGACCTTTGTTAATGTTGTGGAAGCTAGAGCTATAATAGCTAACTATGTAATTGCATTGGGGTGAAGTTAAAGAAAAATCAAAATGAACCCCATAGAATTAGGTTTAGATTTATGAATGAAAAAAAGGTGTCCATTTATGATGTTGATCTCTAAAGATGGAAAAAATCTAGGATTAGCTATGAAAGGTTTGGTTAGTGAACATAAATGCTATAGGAATTATATAATCCCCAATACTACTATAAGCTTTCTAACCAAGTATTTCAAGGATAAAATTTACAAGAGAATAAAATTCAAGATAAAAGAAATGAAGAGTGAGGTAGAAATAGTATTGAAGATTAATGTAAGTTTGGTTAAATGCAAAAGAGCAAAAAGATAAATTATATAAGAATTATGTGGAAGCTTTAAGGTTGAGTTTGGATACTTAGCTTCATTTGTTGATACATTGAAAAGGATTAACCATGGACCAAGGCTGAAATTGAGTTATATAAAGGACCTTTAAAAGAAGGAAGAAAGCAAAAATAATTGGAGGTGTTTTTTTAGCTTGACTTGCTCTAGAGTTTAAGATTGGAGATGAAGCATAATACACAATAATCTCTGACATGCAAAAATGAATAGTTTAATTATTTATTTGCAAATTTGTTATTAACTAACCTAATTGTCTTAATTGATGTTGTTTTTATTATATAGGGTTTGATTGATGTTGTGATTCATGTCCTCCCTAAAGCTGAGAACAGATGGTGTGTTAGATGCATTTATGCCAATTAGTGTAAAAAGTGGAGGGGTGGTAAACTAAAGAAAAGGTTTTGGATATGTGCTTGGAGTACTTATGATGAAGACTTTAAGGATAAGTTGAAGAAATTGGGTGAGGTGAGTTAAATTTAATATATATGGTCTTTTTTATTTTGAATAACTTTAAGGTTTTTTTAATTTAAATAAATTCTTTTATGTCTATTTCTAGGTGAGTAAAAAGGTTGCTAAGGATCTCATGAAGTATAATCTTTCATATTGGAGCAAAGCATACTTCAATAATAGAAGAAAGTCTTAAATGGTTCATAATAGTGCTTTAATTCTTGGATTATGGATGCTAGACATAAGCCTATTGTGAGAATACTTAAAGAAATTAGATTATAATGCATGAATAAAATTAAGGATAACAAGGTTATTGTTTCTAATTGGTACAGTGAATGGAGTCCATCATTAATGCAAATTTTGCAAGATAACAAGGAGAGTGCTATTTGGTGCTAGGTTGAAGTCAATGGAGATATGGGTATGAGATAGGGGAAGGTGAAGACAAGCACATTGCTTTGTTAGACAAGCAGTTATGCACATGTATGGCATGCGATCTCACTAGAATCCCATGTCCACATGTAATATGTGCTTTATATCACTCAAAGGTGGACCCTTTGTTAATGATGTCAAAATGGCATCATAAGTCAACTTATTTGTTGACTTATTCATTTTGTAAGCATCAAATTTTGGGCCTCAGGATGCAAAGCTTGATAAATAGTATCTGTAACAACTAATTTCATTTACTAATCGTGGCATTCATGTTCAAAAATACATATGCATAAAGATTGATTCATCTTACATACACAATCCAACATGTATTTAATGTACATATATGTTAACTAATGTTCAAGGCCAGTGACCACAAACTGATTCTTATTTAGGTATATGTATATGACATAAGGAGAGAGAGAGTTGGAATTTAGCTGACGAGCTAAGCTCTATCTATCTATATGCAAAACTTTATGCTCCAAAGTATCCAAACCCTATGCTTCAGTATCTGAAAAAAAACAATTGCGATTTGTTGAGTTGCAACTCAATAAATAAAAATAATAATTAGATTCTTATAGCATAACCAATAATCAAATATCATTAGGATAAATTACAAGTATAAGAATTGACTATAAAAGTGCAAATGTAATAGGTTGATTTTATCGTCGCCTTGTGAGGCAAACACTACTCCCGGGAATTCATATAATTCAAGTGACATTTGATTTTGTTGAACAATATATAAAAAATGAATCATTTTATCAATAACATGTGCTAATAAAACATATTGGTCCCTTTTTCTAATTTATTTGCAAGTGTTTGACAAGTCGGTCACAATATCCTTTTAGTTTCATACGCAAGTGTTCATTCATAATGGTACACCAAGTAATCATTAAGATCTTAAAAGTCTCACTTAACTTGTATTCACATGTCAAATGTCATAATTCAATGATATATACACATAATAGAATACAACCATATCATAAAAATATCGCACATGCACATTAGAATCCAATTATAGCTTTTAATCACCTTTTGATGCGACCAACCTTTATGGTAGTTTTGTACCTCTTTCTTGGGCTTCCTCAAAGTGTTGGGATCTTAAAACTTGATACATATATTATTTTAAAATGTCAAAATAAGTTTGAATGCTTGGTATGCAACTATAGTCATGTTCCATGCAAGTGGTTCTAATATTTAAGCATATTATTCTTGTGTGGTAGCCTAACCTTGCTACAGTCTAACTATAATAAATCTTACTATGCTTATCCAAATGACTTTATTCTTTTTTCAAATAAACTAGACACATAATGATATAACATAGTTAAATTTTAGATCAATAATGGACATAGAAAATGTGGTGAATTTTTGAATTATGCCCTATTTTAATGTCATCTTAGACAGAGTAGGTCTTACAGTCATGAGTATATCTAAAATTGTATATCTCCAATTACAAAAATGATTTACTTGTATATAAATATCACATATAGAAACATTTCTCATGTTTTATACATTATTAAATTCAACCTATAAGGTCACCAAAATAAATGGTCAATCTTAGGGTGAGTAGGTTTTCAATACATTGAGAATCAGTCATACTAAAGGAGCAATATCTCATCAACCATGATATATTTGGCAAAACTATTTTACAAGCATGTATATTAGACACAATCATACAACTTTAAATTTTGGCATATAACCAAATTCCCATTCTATAGCTATCAAATTTTGAAAAACAGAACTAAGAGGTGAAACAGGTTTCATCAGGTTCAGGGTCATTCACAATTAAAGAGATATATCTGTTTTCACACAATAAATTAAGCAAAATTGCTTTACAATTATTTAGAGGGGATATAACCCTACAAATTTCATATTTTGAGCTTTGTCTAAATCAACAAATAAGGTCATCAAAATATATGAAAACATAAAGATTGAGGAGATTTTAGTTGGTTGTGAACCAGCACTAGCTTTTCTCACACACACCAAATTTAGCAAAACTATTTTACACGCTTTAATATAGGCCATAAAGCTACAACTTTCATGGTTTACCACTTTCCCAAATTCCTCTTCTAAGGTTATGAAATCATAGGTGTAACAAGTTGTTCTAACAATAAAACCAACACAATCAGCTCTGTTTCTCTTGAATTTCAACTTTCATACATGAGCTCTACCTTAAATACTCCATAATTCTTATTAACCGTGCATGATTAACATGTCATGAGGGAGTTATTTCGTATGGGAAGAAGATAAATTAACTTACCTCTTTTCTCAGAACCAGAAAAAACTTAGGGTCCCTTCATAGGCAGCTCGCTCTTCTCCCTCTCCTTCTTTTTCTTCCTCTTCTTCTTCTTTTTCTTCTTTTCTTTCTTTCTTTCTTTCTTCCTTTGCTCTCTCTTTCTTCAGCTACTCCTCACATTTATCTTCTCTAATATGCTTTTAAAGGATAAAAAATTCAATTTGTGAACTTATTCTAATTGGACAAGATCATAGTGTCTCATTTATATTGGTTGGAAGTTCACTTTTCCTCTTTTAGTCCCTCTTTTTCACTCCTTCATCACCTCCATCCATCTCCTAATCCCCATATGCTCCTTATACTTTTAAATAAGCTCTAAATACCATTATTTATGATGCTATAACATGCATACAACATAAGTTAATTTGCCTGACAACTATACAAAATTACATATATGTTCAAGTGTCTCAAATGCAATGATGCAAGTGTCACTGTTGTGCTTATCCAATTCACATATCTGAATGATCATTTATCTAAAGCATATGTTCATGTGGGATTACAAATCATTTATACAATGAATATGTTCATGTGAGAATGCCAATGAATGAGGATAGGGATGTTATAATATCACTTAACATATTCCCCAAAATTTAAAGAGGAATTACCAAAGGAATATGAACAAGGCCTTGGGACACCATAGAAAAGCCTAAAACCAAGCCCACCACTAAGTCCAAGTCCAAGTAAAGCCCAATGCCTAAGCTATTAGCTAGGATTAATAGCTTATAAGATCCATGAAGTAGGGTTGTACAACCCAACAAGTAAGGTTGTATAGCCCACTATTAGGTTGTACAACCTTACCTTAAACCTTAGTTTGGGAACCTTTTAGAATTGGTCCCCCCTTAAACTCCAGGGCTGTACAACCTTAAAAGTAGGATGTACAATCCAACCTTAGCTATAAATCCCATGTGTAAACCCTATTTTAGGAAATTCATCTTCATCTCCGTGATTGGATACGAACACTGTGCAACTAGAACCATTTTTGTCTTTAGTGCACCCTGTCACTCTCATAAATACCTCTCCATTCAAAGAAGAGGGGGAGGCTAGAAAAACTCTAAGGTTACTCTACCAAGTTCTCTCTTTAAACACCATTTAGCACATAAACCCTAAAATCGTAACTTATTCCAACCATTCTCAAGGTAGAATAAGGCTTAAAATTGATCTCACTGGTGTATCCCTAAGCATTTTGGAGGATATAAATGATCTAATGAGCCTCTGAGGGCAAAGAACATATAAAGGCATTTAGAGATCCCTTTATTTCCTTCTATTCTCCTTTTTCTTTTTCTTTTTCTTTATTTCCAAAACCCAAAATTTAAAGGCCGTATAACCTTAATGTAAGTTATATAGCCAAATACTGGGCTATGCAGCCCAGCTTCTCAGGGACAATTTACAAAAAAACTCCTCTTTTCTCACTTAGATTTCTCCTTTTTAAAGTAACTTTTTATGGATCCATTAGAAGAATAGAATAAGGCCTATTGGCCTAAGACCCCTATTCATTTCAAAAATGGAGTTTTAAATAAGTTTTAAGGATTTTGAAGGTTCATTTTATGCTCATATTCTATGCTCTTTAACATTTTGATTGGTTGATGTCTTAAGTTTCTATTTCGACTAGATTTAATAGTGACCAAGTGAGGAACTAAGGGTTCCCAAGACCTTAAGAGTCTCATTATGGTTACAATTATTTTCAAGAATATTATTACTTTCCTTTATCCTTTGATTTCCCCTCCTTTTGTGTTGCATGCTAACCTTTTTGATGGTTAGTAGTGTATGTAGATGCCAAGCTTTTTTGGATTAACAAAATAGAGGGTTCATCAGACATAGGACCTCTTTTATGATGATTCAGCCTTAGCCCATTAAAATCCCTCTAAGTTCTTTGCATTGCATGTTCATGATTTCTTATCTTTAGTGGTGTATGCGTTTGATTTTGATGTTATATTATTTCTTGTGTGATATGGGAATGTATTATTATGTGAGTTATCCATTGTGAAAGCTATTCTCAATAAAAAAAGGTAGTTATATTATGAATAAAAAGTGATCTAGTATCCAAAAAAAAACATTCACTGATCAAGCTTGAGAGTAAACTAGAAATAGTTATTGCCAAAGTAGAATTTGAAGGATAAACTTCTCAAGAACTTTCTTTACTTTCTCATTCATATCAAGCATACATTGTGAATGTACTTTAAGCATCCATTCTTGCTTAAGTGGGATTTTTCCTTTTCCTAAAAGTGTTATAATCTCTTGTTATGTAACTTAGTATTGAGAAACCCTTTGAAAGTATCTCTTGTGAAAGGTTTAAAGTAATATCTAGAAACTACTTTTGGTTAAGGTTTAAGTAGTTTTGTGAACTAATTGTAAGCAGTTGATAATGCTTGAAAATCTATCACCAGTAAAGGCTTGGTAAGTGCCCAAAAACTTACTTGTGTAAAGGTTATTCATAACACCTTAAGCTATCAAAATAAGGAAGGCTCTAGTGGAAATACTATAGAAGAATATGTAGGCAACTTGTGTTAAAGCTTAATAAGTCCTGTGTACTGATTCTTCATCTATTTCCGCATTTAGTTTGAATTTATAAATTTTCCATTGCCCTATTCAACCCTTTCCCCTTATAGGGAACCAAGGGACAACAATTAGTATCAGAGCTAGCCTCTTAATCAAAGCTTTGGTGCACGGAGCAAAGATTTTAGGAAGTCATGAAGAATCACAATCTACTCAAAGCCTTCATTCTTCAAGGGAGATGACTATGATTACTAAAGGAATCGTATGAAGATCTTTCTTGATGATGAAACCATTAACCTATGGGACATTATTGAGGAAGGAAGAGAAGTTCCAATAAAGCTAGTTGGAGATGTTCCTACACCAAAGCCAAAAAATGAGTGGACTACAGAAGAGAAAAGGGCAAACCTTAAGAATAGAAGAGCAATGCATGTTCTTGTCTATGCAATCTGCAAGTCTTAGTACGCTAAGCTACAAATTTGTACATCAGCCAAATAAATATGGGACATATTGCAAACCCAGCATGAAGGAACCAGTGAAGTGAAAAAGAAAAAGATACAAATGCACACACATACACACACAGATATATATACCAACCTAGTGAAACTATTATTGAGATGTACAATAGATTTATAGACATTATGGGCACTCTCAAGACCCTAGGGAAGTCATATACAAATGAGGACATGGTAGCAAAAATTTTGAGAACATTGCCCAAAGATAAGTGTGAAGCTAAGAAGACAACTATAAAGGAAGCCAACAAACTAGAAGTCTTATCACTTGATGAGCTCATAAGAAAGTTCTTAGCTTATGAGATCACTCTTAAGAAGCCTTTTAAAAGCATAAGGATTAGAAAGAAAGATTTGGTACTGAAAGCCAAAGAGGTATGTTCTGAAACTCTTTCTACTTCTTATTTAGTAACTTATCCCTCTTTTAGTGATGATGAAGATAGTAGTGAAGATGAGCATCTCATCTTCATCACCAACCAAGTAAAGGAATTCCTTTCAAATAAAAAGGGTAGAAAGGCAAGGACCTATAAGAAGAGAGGCACCAAAAGTCAACTCACTATAAAATCAGATTATCCTAAGATCAAGAAAAACAACCCCCTTCTAGAAAGTACACCTTTAAGAAAGAAGTGTACAAAGCCATTTGGGATGACAATAGTGATTTTAAACCTAATGAAGATGAAATGAGAAAGGAACTTGCCAACCTTTATCTCATGGAAGCTAAGGAGCAATCAAATGAATCCTCATGTGAACATACATCCAGCAGTGATAGTGACAATGATGGTGACAAAAAGGTAAATCCTTTTGACTCCTACTCTAGAAATAAGTTGTATTTTATAATTATAAAACTTACTATGATCATTGAGGCTCTTAAGTCTAATACCTCTTCTCTTCAAAAAGAGAGCAAATCCATGAAAGAACGTGCTAAGAGTTAAGAAACTCTAACTAAGGAGGTAGAGTCTCTTATAGTTGAGAATCATAAACTAAAGAAAAATCTCAACAAGTTCACTAAAGGAAAGGAGATATTAGACTCCATCCTTGAGGCTCAAAGAGTCCATCCATAAAAAATGGATTAGGTTATAATGCCAATTCTTCAATGGCTCCTTCAATTTCCTAAATATTCTTTGTTAAGGCCAAAGAGAATAATGTTTCTAACTTTGTTATGAAATAAAAAGTTTTTAAAAGGGGAAATGCGATAAATAATGGCTCAAGAGGAAAATCTCAACGCAATCACACATAATTGGGAAATGCTCCCCTTAGAGCAAATTATGCTTACACATATCACTCTTACAAACCTAAGAGGCAAAGTATGCAAAGACACAAAAATTGGCATAATTATAGGTATAGATGCACACAACATAAAAGAGATCCTTATATGAGAAATACTCTTAGATACAATGCTCATAGGATATATAGTCTAAGAAACACTATGTACATGTACCACCTAGAAGTAGGATGCCAACTCATTTTGGTGGTGATTGTTTCTATTATAGTATATATAGCCACATTGCTAATCATTACTAATCTAGAAGGCATGATAAGAAGTTGGCAAGAGCTAATCCCCTAAGACTTAAGACGGTTTGGATACCTAAGTTATAACTCTCCTCATTTTGCAGAAGTGCTTGAAATCCCAAGTTAGAGAGCAAGAGTGTTATCATGACAGTGGATGTTCAAAGCATATGATAGGAGAAAAAAAAGTTCTTTGCACGCTTGGAAAAGGTTGAAAGTCTTGGAAATGTGTATTTTAGAGACAATGGCAAAGCCAAAATTATTGGCATAGATAAAGTTGGTAAGGATGATAACTCACCTATCCTTGATAAAGTACTACTTATTGATGGATTCAAGCACAACTTGCTAAGTGTAAGTCATCTGTGTGACAAAGGCCTTAGAGTTATGTTTGAGCCACATGCATGATATGTATCTAGAATGAGTGAAAATAGAATTTTGTTTATTGGTATAAGAGTTAATAATATTTATGTGATTGATTTAAACTTTCTTATTAACCATAATGTAAAGTGTTTAGTTTTAATAGTTAATGAAGCTAAAACTTGGCATAAAAGGCTAAGACATGTTAGCATGGAACTCTTCAATAAGCTAAAGAGAAGAAAATTGGTTAAAGTTCTACCTAAATCAAGTTCATAAAGGAATGAGTTTATGAAGCATGTCTAAGAGGGAAACAAATTAAATCCTCATTCAAAGCTAAAAACAAGGTAAGTTCTTATATAACATTGCAAATCGCTTCATGTGGATCTTTGTGGTCCCACTAGGGTAATTAGTTTAGGAGGCATGGATTATGCATTTGTCATTGTAGATGATTTTTCTAGATATACTTTGGTGTTATTCCTCTCACATAAAGATTCTTATTTTGATGTTTTTAAAACCTTTACTAAGAGAATTCAAGACAAAAGGATTTAAAAATCTCTTTTATTAGGAGTGACCATGGAGGTAAGTTTGAGAATGCTAAGTTTCATAATTTTTGTGATGAGTATAATATCTCACATAATTTTTAAACTCCTAGAACTCTACAATAAAATGGTGTGGTGGAAAAGGAAAAATAGAACTCTTCAAGCAATGGCTAAAACCATGTTGAATGAGTACAATCTTCCTAAGTATTTTTAGGCTGAAGCCATAAATACTTCTTATTACGTCTTAAATATATTCTCAGTAAGACTTTTGTTAAAAAAAACTCCCTATGAGTTGTGGAACAACAAAAAGCCCAAGATTGCATATTTTTTAGTTTTTGGTTGCAAGTGTTTTATTCTCAACACTAAAGACAACCTTGGTAAGTTTGACTCCAAATTCGATGAAGGAATTTTTCTTAGGTACTCTACCACTTACAGAGGGTATACAGTCTTTAATAAGATAACTCTTATTATAAAGAAGTCTATGCATGTTGTATTTGATAAATTTGACCCTACTTCTTCAAGAAAAAATATATTGATGATCTTACAGGTCCTTTGAGTAAGCTAAATGTTGGAGAAGAAGGAAAGAATATGGATAAGCTATAAGACATGAGAAATGAAAGAAATGAAGATCCATCTCCTCTAACTCCTAATATAGAGCAAACTCAACTGGAAAGGGTCTAGATTTTCATGAAAGATAGCCCAAAAGATCTTATCATTGGTGGTCCACCAAGTCGGGTAACAACTAGATCATCTTTTGGAAATGCATATACTAATCTTGCTTTTGTATCCCTTACTGAGCCTAAGACCATAGATGAGGTCATTAAAGATGAACAATGGGTTTTTGCTATGCAAGAAGAACTGTATCAATTTGAAAAAAACAAAGTATGAACCCTAGTTTCTAGACCTTATAAACATTTTGTTATTAGAACTAAATGGGACTATAAAAATAAGTATGATTAACACAAAGTCATTGTAAGGAATAAGGCTTGGTTAGTAGCTAAAGGCTATAACTAAGAAGAAAAGATAGACTTTGATGAGACTTTTACACTTGTAGCTAGACTTGAAGCCATTAGAATTCTCCTTGCATTTCTATCTCACAAGAACTTCAAGTTGTATCAAATGGATGTCAAAAGTGCATTCCTTAATGGTTCCATTGAAGATGAGGTCTTTGTTGAACAACCACCTAGATTTGAAAGTCATTTCTTTCCTAATCATGTGTGTAAGCACACTAAAGCCTTATATGGCTTGAAGCAAGCTCCAAGAGCTTGGTATTAGACATTGATCAACATTCTTATAAAGAAAGGTTTCGGCAAAGGATTGGCAGATATAACTATCTTTCCTAAGAGAAAGAATGAAGACATATTGTTAGTGCAAATATATGTAATTGATATCATATTTGGTGCAACTAATGTTTTCTTGTGTGAAGATTTCTCAAAAGTAATGAAGAGTGAATTTGAGATGAGTGTGATGGGACAACTTAAATTCTTCCTTAGATTATAAATCAAAAAAGGAACGTAACAAATCTTCATAAACTAAGCCAATATACAATATAGATAATCAAAAGATTTGACATGGACAATAGTAAACCTTGTGAAACACCTATGAGCACTAACATCAAACTAGACATGGATGAACATAGTAAGAATGTGGATCAAAACTGTACAAAGGTATGATTGGTAGTCTACTATATCTCATAGACTCTAGACCTGATATTATGTTCTTATATGCTAGAAATCAATCTAATCCTAAGGAATCTCACTTACATACTGTAAAACACATACTAAAATATCTTGTTGGTACTCCTAACTTAAGACTTTGGTATCCTAAGAGTTTTTTATTTGAATTAAATGCATTTTTTTAATGCTAATTTTGCTTTGTGTACCTTAGATAGAAAGAGCACTTCAAGCACTTGTCAATTACTTGGTTAATGCTCAGTGTCTTGGAGCAGCAAAAAGCAAAACTCAATTGCTTTGTCACTTACAGAAGCTGAGTATGTAGCAATTGGCCTATGTTGTACTCAAATCTTATGGATAAAACAATAACTTCTTGATTACTAAGTTATTATAAATCAAGTTGTTATTAAGTGTGATAATACTAATGCCATTAAATTGTCTAAAATCCTACTCAACACTCTAGAAACAAACATATAGCATAAGGCATCATTTCATCAGAGATCATGTAAATAGTGGTAACATTGTATTAGAATTTATTGATATTAACCATCAATTAGCGTTGTGGGTTTTCTAATATATATATGTGTGTGTGTGTGTGTGTGTGTGTGTGTGTGTGTGTGTATCCCTTCTTAGTATAGTGTAAGTAAGGGGTTGATTCATATGTAAGCAAAACGAATCAAGTATTAGACGACTAAGTACTTTAGTTGTCTAGGATAACAAAGCAAATAAAAGAATAGGCCAAACTAAACTAACAAAGCAAGTAAAACTAAACTAATCTAATAATAAAAATCAAATATATATGCAAATCAAACTGGACAACACATATTCAAATGAAACAACCAATGATCATGAAATGTTATAGAATGAATTGATTGGAGGATTAACCTAATGCCTTTAAGTGTTTATCTCTAAGTCAACCAAAGATGTCTATGAATAGAACTATACTCACTCTCGCTTTTTGTATAATATGTAAACATAAAAGTTATTCTTCATGCCAATCCTTTAAACCCCTTAGAGTAAATTTCCTCTCTTAAGTCCAATCCTTTAACCTAAGTGAATCTAATTGGTTTTCCATCAAAGAAGGTAACTCTCATTATGAATCCTTGACTAACACATTCATACATGTTGATCAATCATATATAACAATAATAATTCACAATTAAACTCAAATTCGAATTCATTCATAAAAAAAATATCAATCCATTATTCCATAGAATAGTGTAATATAGTCCATACAATTTAGCCTAAATACATGATTAAATCAATAAGGCAAGCAAAAGAATAAGATAACATAAAGAGAAAGAAAAAGAGAAAAATGTAATGAAGATTTAAAGAGGTCTTCACTCTTTGGAGAGGTTGGACTTTTGTTGGAACTTTAAAGGAAACTAACTCTAACATGAAAGAATGCTTCCTTTCATAAATAACTAACTCTCTCTTTCTAAACTAACACTTCTTGATTTTTCTTAAATGCTTTATAAATGATTTCTAATGTCTAATTATAGGCTAAGTCCATCTATTTATAAGCCTTGAAGTGCCCCAAGTCATACTAGTTTTGAAGAGGTGCCTTTATGAAAGGGTGCGATGAAGGGATGTTGTAACTACTCGACACACTGGTCTTGAATCAAGGTCCACTCGGCATAACTCCTTTTTATCCCAATTAGTGTACCGAGTTTGCATAGACTGTCACTTCTGGTGACATACCAACTTCTTTATTCCTTGCTCATTTTACTTTGTTCTTAGGTTTAAGGCCCCGTAATGCACTTATATGCAAAATTTAAGCTCAAAAAGGGCTACAAAATAGGAAACTAACATAGGAACTATCAAAGTAGAACTAGGCTTAAAATCACGGAAAATATTGATAAAAAATACTAAAAACAAAAAAAACATAAACATAAAATCCCAAGAACACTATACTAATTTGCACCATATCAATTGGTAGATATTTTCATTAAACCTCTTTGTGATGAAGGGATACAATTCATCAAAAGCAAACTTGGCAATACCTTGTACTAGATTCAATCATGTTCATCTTTTCCTCAATTTCCTTTTGAATTTTATTGCATTTGTTGCTATTTGATCACTATTAAAGCTTTTAGATTCATTAACTAAAAGTTTTAACTGTGAATGATTATGATTAACTTGTCCAAACTTTAGTTGAATTCATGATCATTCATTGAATTTGATTGAAACTATTCATGAACTAAGTTTTAAAGTTTTGTTGTTTCATGAAAAATTGATTTTAATAGAGTTTATGACTAATGAACATGTTTAACTATCATTTCATTATGTATAACGACTGTTGAATTACATGTGAAATCCTTCTTTTAGTTATGTTGGTCTCCATGATTGTTGCGAATCACCAATGATCATTGGCATCTTTTTCAATATCATTGTGAATGTGCCACCATCATTGGATGAGTTTTATTTTTTTTTTGGAAAGCCTAGTTAATAGCCATTTCCAATGACCACTATCATTATCGACATGGATGTTGCCACCTCTAATGGTCATATTTTTTTATATAAAAAAAGAGAAGCGTTGAACATTTATTTAAACCTCTTAAGCCCCTCCCCCCATTCTTTTTTACTCTTATTTTACGTCTTACTCTTCTCTCTCGAATCTTTGCTGCATAATCATTTAATTAATCTCATTCATCATGGCACCCAAAATTGATCCCTCTAAAAGATTTAAACAAGCTGCAAGGAAAAACCCCCAACCATCCTCTTTTAAATCCAGCTCTGAGATTAAAACCTAGCTTCTATGTTGGCTTAAATGAAGAAAAGAGTTGGAAAATCATCAATAACTCTTCCTTCACCAAAGAAATCCAAAGCATCCCTTGAATCTAAAGGAAAAGGGTCGCAACAATAAGAAACAAAACAAGTACCTAAATCACTTTCAAAAGATTCAACTGCTACCTTGGTAAGTCATTTGTCTCTCAAGAGTGATAAAGAAAAAAAATATGGCTCATAAATCAGTAAACAAACAACTATGTGGTAGGAAGTTTATAGAAGAGAATGATTGCAATAGGCTAGGAATTCTTTTGCCACATCAGAGAACCTTCTTCTTTGGAGTTAACAGTTGAGTTCCTCACAATTTTTGAGGTTTTAGGAAATGATTGTGATGTGTATGCTGAGCTAGGTAGAATTAGATTTAGATTATTTGGGAAGAAATATAAGGTTTACCCAAATGATTTTGCTAGATGCCTTGATGTAGCAAATAATGGTTTGATAGAACCTCTTTCATTCTTCAAGATTGACATTAATTAATTTTTGAAGTCAATCACAAATGTGACTACCAACTATAATAATAACAACAACAAAGCCTCTAAGATTACAAGTTATGCCTTAAGGATTGCGCATTAGTTCATAATATGGAACATCAATGGCAGGGGTCAATCTAATGGCAATTGCACCTTGATTAACCTCTTGTACTTGTAGTGCATGAAGAATAAGCAAAAAATGAACACACCATGGCTACTTCTTCAAAGGATAGATAACCAAGTGGATAAGTTAATTGCCTTTGTGATGGCTTACTACATCACAAAGATAGCCAAATTTGTGAAAGCCATTCCTCATACTAAAGATGAGCTTAAAGACTTTAACTTAATGCTAGAAAAGCTGCTTACAAATGAACCAATAAATGAGAAAAATACTATTGAGCGTGGGTATTATGCAGAGGTTGGATAATGGTTTGATCAAGTTGGTGCCTGAGGAAGGAGCTATCACTTAAAAAGAAGAAGGAATTGAAAACATTAAGGAAGTTGTTAGAGCAGGAATTATAGCTACAAGTGGTATTGGAACAAATGAAATTGCTTCATCCTTATCCCTTTTTTAGCATAAAGTTCTTGAACAATTCACTACTCTTATTAGAAGAGTTGAAGCTTCCTCTATTACCCTTCATTAAAATGTGAACAAGCTAAAATCTTAGTTGAAGGATGTAACTCAAACACTTGATTAGATTATTAAAGGGTTAAATTTGCATCCAGAGAGTCCAATTGATCAAGACCAACTAGTGGAATAGTTTGCAAAGGGCAAAAAATCTAAGGATCTCCCCTCCAAGGAACCAAAGGCAATAGTAGACCCTAAGGAGCCTGCAATACCAATAGAATCCAAAGGCCTAATTTGTACCTCCCCTTCAAAACCACTCCTTCTTATGATCCATCTGCATAATCTTTTATACACTTTATAGTCTTTTTATAACTATAACTAATGATGGACTACATCTTATGTGTTCTTTTTGAAATGAATAAGTTTTTTATTCCTTTTCTATGTGTCCTTTTGCAATGAATAATTATAAATTACTTGTGTTTCTTGTTATTGTAGCTAATGATCTTTACTTACTATTTATCTTCTTTTTGATAATGCCAAAGGGAGAGAGAATTTTTTGAAATAATGAGTATAAAAGAGAAAGAATATATGATGTAGGAAGAACATAATAAGGGGAGAGGAATAGAAAGGGAAACATGATAATTCAAGAAGTACCCTTAATAGGTTAAGGAGGAGTTAAGAATTGATAACCTGATATATTGTGCTATAAACTTTTTTATACTTAGCCTTTGAAAAATTATTTGTCATCATCAAAAATGGAGAGAATGTTGAACCTTCTAGTTCTAAGTTCTTATTTTGACTACAAACAAGACTTATGACGAACTTTTGTCCAAGTCTATTTGTGTTAAAACTTGTAGGTGCATCAATTTCTTGAATTGTAATGATTGGAGAAGAATTTGCCCTTGGCACATTTTGGTTGAAGGTTAAAAAACTCTAAGTATTAAAGAGTGAAAGTCAAAGCAAACTCGACTAAACAGACTAATGAACATTACTTACTTGCAACAGGCATTGTGGACCTCACAACAGGCATTACTTCTTTGACAACATGCATTGGAAAATTGCTCAATTATAAGCCATATACTCTAGACCTCATAATGGGAATCATGATTTTGCAACAGGCGTTGAACTGGACCTCGCAATGGGCATTATACTTTCACAACTAGCGTTCGAAAAGTGCTTTAATTTGAGCTACACCTTCTGGACCTCCCAACGGGGTATGCTCAACTAATTAATAGGCATTGAGATATTTCCAACAGGCATTATGAGAACTCTAATAGGCTTTGAATCGCTTTGGTAGTTATTGAAAAATAGAGCATAAAGACCACATTTTTTAGAAATCAATAGTAGGCATTGATCATACTCCAATGTGTGTTAAGATTATAATAAATGACCATTGCATATATCTAATAACCATTCAAGTGTTTTGAACAATTAAAGAAGGGAAAGGAGGAGCCCTATTGCACCAACTCTCAATAGCTACTTCCAACGGACGTTTTGATAGGACTAACGACAGTTGAAGTTAAAATATTAATTGTCAACCACCCGTCTACATGAAATAAATAATGGTTGATGCCTTAACAATGGGCACAAAGTTTCTTTAATAGGTGTTAATTGCTTACAACTTTAATGTGAGGTGATAGCTCCTCTCTAGCGACTAGTTCCTTGTTCAGCCTATAAAAGGGAACTAATTTTAATAGAAACAACAGGAGAATTGTTCTATTAAGTGAGTAATCCATTATGAAAGCTATTCTCAATAAAAAAAAAGTTTGTTACATTGTAAACAAAGAGTGATCTAGTATGCTAAAGACATTCATTGATCAAGCTTGAGAGTAAACTCGAAAGAGTTATCTTCAAAATATAATTTGAAGGACAAACTTCATTAAAACTTTTTTTACTTTTTCATTCACATCAGTCGTACCTTGTGAGTGTACTTTGAGCATCCATTCTTACTTGAGTATGAGTTTTCCTTCTCCTAAAAGTGTTATAATCTCTTGTTATGTAACTCAGTGTTGAGAAACCCTTTGAAAGTACCTTTTGTGAAAGGTTTAAGGTAATACCTAAAAAATACTTTGGGCTAAGGTTTAAGTGGTTCTTATGAACTACTTATAAAAAGTCAATAGTGTTTGAAAATCTATCACCTGGAAAGGCTTGGTAAGTGCTTGAAAACTTACTTGTGTGAAGGTTTTTGATAGCACCATAAGCTATCAAAATAAGGAAGGCTCTAATGGAAATACTAGAGAAGTGATGTAGACAAGTTATGTCAAATCTCTATAAATCTTATTTGTTGATTCTTCATCTATTTTCGTATTTAGTTTGAATTTGTTAATTTATCATTGCCTTATTCAATCGCCTTTAGGGCACTAAAGGACAGTAATTAGTCCATGGTTGATGGTCTTAATGACCATCCTTGATGATAAAAATGATGAATGTGGATGTGATAAATGTATGGAAATGCACGATAACCCAATGCCATGTCACATGACCCCTATTCACTTTTTGAGATAATTATGAATGTATAGAAACATACGCTTGTCCCTATGCCATGATATATGACCTCACTCTCTTTTGAATGGATGAGATTATTTGCTTGATTCAATTACTCTGCAGGCATGCTTAGGACCATCAATTAGATTAATTAACAATTTAGTTAAAATCTTAAAAGTGAACCAAATATGCCCTAAGGTCAAATCCCAATGTTTAGGTGGTTTAGGGTGTTTAACTTCTTTTCCAAGTCATACCTAATTTCTAAACCCAATCTTTGATGGGGTGAAAATGAAATAGGCCTTCTAAGTGACTCAGTTTAGGCTTAGATTTTGCCTTCCTTAAATTTTTATCTCGATTAAAGTCGAGTGGCAACTCCACAACTCTAAGAATAATACCAATGTATCATCTCGCCTTTGGTCCCTCGATGACCAGCACTTTGGACATAAGGGTTTTGAACTTGTGCAAGGCTTAAAGAATCCCATGATTATCCTAACTTGCGCCACTTCTTAGGTTTGTTACCATTGTAAATACCCTTCATCCTCGCGAACCCCTGATGGTCAATAAAAAGATGGAATCACAAGCATGATTCTACTCATTCAAGAATAACCTCGAAATCGACAAGCTCACAATGGGGACTACAATGAGGACTTCCAAAATTGACTTGAAATTCAATCTCTGGTTCACTTTTAGCACTTTAAACTTATTATTGACTAAGTCCATTACATTCATTTAGCTTCCACACTTCACCATATGCACTAGTTTTGCCCTTAGACAAATTGACGGCTCTCCAAGCTTAAGACTTAAGCTCTATTTAGGCTTAGAAGATTATAACGAGGTTCCACTGCTCATGAGCCTAGTACTTTTAAGTATATCAAATGAGAGATTATAATAATCGCCCCTCAATCTTATGGGAACCATTGACTATAACAACCCGTTCAACTATTAAGTGCATGTTGGAGCTAATAATATCTTAGAATAGGGCACCCCTTTGTTTGCATTTCTTTAAAGGAGATTTGGAATTCCCAAAGAACATGGCTAAGTACCCCAATGTAAATTGCAATTGTTATCTTATTCCCCATAATGTTACTCTTCCAACATGTAAATACTTGTATCCCATTTCCCATTTTGTAAAGTATTTCTATGTAAATATCCCTATCACCTCGTTAAAGGGATCTCTTCATATTGCATGCATATGCTTTTTCAATTAATGTAAAGAGGTTTCTTTTCCTATTTGCTAGCTCCTTTTAGTGTATATGTTCTTTTGATACATAAACTTTTCTTAGTCTGAGGCAACCGTATATGTCCTTTACCCCTTGTTCGTAGAAGAATAAGAGCCCTCCTAAAAAGAGCCATAAGACCTTATGTGTGGGGGAGGAATAAAGTTAAAAGGGTCTTTTATAAAATGTTATGTGTATATCATGCATACATGCATCTATTACTTATACATGCTTCATGTAAATAACCATTATCTTGTAGCCATCATAACTCAATCTAAACCCTTTGTGGAAAAGAAGGTACAACCAACTCACAAGACAAAGTAAGACACCAAGTCCGATTTAAAGAACTAAACCTTTCTTAGAATCCATTATACCATTTGAGGTCTTGGAAAAGATGATGACTGAGTTCAATTAAAGGTTAAAGGAAAAGGTTATCGAGGAGGTGAACAAACAGGTTAATGAGATCTTGAGTAAAGGAGATACATCTACTAGTTAAGTTGACAAGGGAAATGCCCTTATGAAGGCCTTCAACCCATGGTGATTGATGATGACCTATTTGGGATAAAGGAATATTGCGAGAATAAACTTACTAAAAAAAAGGAGTACTATATTCATTCTTAATAAGGCTATTGAAAGTGAGAAAGGAAGCACTAAATTTGATGACTTTGCCAAGTAACTAGGGAAAATACAAAAGGCTTGCGTGCTAAAAATTTAGAGAATGGAATAGACATTGAGGAATTGTTTGCTCGCAAACCTGAAAAGCTTCTGACTAATTTTTGAATACCCAAGCTACCTAAGTTTATAAGGATTTAGAGTGTTAAGAATAATGTCCATTCATATATGCTAGTCATGAAGGCATATAGGATCCTAACAAACATTATGCTAGAGCTTTTTGAATTGTCATTAGAAGGGTTTGCTAAGACATGGTACTTTAAACAACCAAAGATTGTCAGGAAAGATTGGAAGGAACAAACGAAAACTTTAGAGAAGCACTATGCTTGTAACTTAGATTTAGAGGTCATGCTGTAGGACTTGCAATCTTTGAAGTAGAAAACTAGTGAAATCTTCAATAACTACATTAAGAGGTGGAAGAAGACAACTTCATAGGCAACCATAAGGCCTATTGAGAAAAAGCAAATCTAAGTTATTGTTAAGGGGGTTATACCTAGTATTAGCACCAAAATTATGAGATGATTATCGGGAACTTTGAGGATCTTTGAAAAGCTGGTTTGTGAGCCGATGAGTTGAAATTTAAGTTGAGGAGACAGTATGGGGGTAGAAGGAGCACCCTATCTCAGCCGCATATCGAAGGGAATGAAACTGGTAATGTGAATGTATTAAGGGCATTGAAATAGTTTTTTGAATTAGGAATGCCTCAATCCAAGGCCTTTAAGAGGTTATAGAGGAAGGGAATACTAAAGCCTTTGGTATCGAGATGACCACGAGATCCGTTACCGAGGGGATACAATGCGAATGCATATTGTGCATACCATCAAAGAGCTGGTCACAACACCAATGACTACTATAGATCGAGACACGAGATTTAGGACCTCATCGATAATAAGATGATTATTTTACTGAATCTAGGATGACTTAGCATATAAGGGAATCCTCTCTTAAACTATTGCAATGTTCCTCCTTTGAACTAAGAGATATTTATGATAGATTCTAGAATTCCTAAGAAAGTTTTTATTGCTACTAATGAGTAGATTATAAAGGAAGTTATAATTGTCAATGTTATCAATCCTTAGGAAATCTCAAATGAGGAAACAAAGAAAGAGAAAAGGAAAAAAGTGCTTCAGCAATGGAAGGAGATTGATGAAGAGAAGCAAATGAAATAGGTTAGCCATGTGACTTGTAGCGAAAAGTACTACCCTAACAGGAAGGCCCCTAAGGAACCAAGGGTTGAGAAAAAGACGAACGAACTTGTTATGAAAGAAAGGAGGAAGACAACCCTGTTGTGAAATAGTTGAAGAGGTTGCTCACTCATATTAATGTATAGGAATTGCTTATAACTTCTCAGGAGCATAAGAAAGACATGGTTAAAGCCTTGTCCAACCTGATCATTTCTAGTGAAGCCACTCCGAAAGATGTTGTTATATTAGTCACTCATAAAGGTAAAATCACTTTTTATGATGAGACTAGAGGGAAAGAATTATTATTGAGCTTTATTCATTTAAGCAGAGGTAAAGGGAATTAGGTCTTCATGTATATTATGGATGATAAGTCTGGATAATATATTTGCCCATTGAAATTGCTGCATAAGTTTAGACTATCTGAGAAAGCTGTTGATAATATCATTAGAGTAAGATTTGAAAGCTTTTGATAATGTCATTCAGCCTATGATGATAGTAGGAGGTCAGACTTCGATATGTTTAAGACCTTAGTGAAAATGGGCATCATAAAGACAATGATGGAGTTTGTGGTCTTAGATATCCCAATCACCTTTTCGCTTATATTAGAGAGATCATGGTATCATCTGTTGGGTGGTATACCTTCCACTATTCATTAGAAAGTTAAGATTCCTTATAAGGGTGAGATTGTGACCATTCATGCAGAGGTTGGAGAGATTGTTTCAACACTGGGCATAGCCATCCAACATTTTTGAGGTTTTCAAGTCATTGGGGTTATAGACAAATGGGTTGATCCTAAAGTGATGAAGATTATGACAAACATAAACTTTCTACCAAGGGACTAGGGAAGAATTCTCCTAGTATATCAAAGTTTCTATAGTTTCCTATAGACTATAAGGAAAGGACTAGGGTACCATAGTAAAGGGTTAAAGCTAAAAGTGAGGGACTTGTATAGGCCACTGTTAGATTTCTTAATTAAGGAAGGAGAGGTGATAGGGTCGTTCAAAGAAGAGGCTACTGAGGATGAAAAGTCATTGAGCAATGATATAAATGAACTTATGAAGGCCTATTTCCAAATAGATGTCAGAGAATTAGGTCATCAGAAATACTGAGATTCTTTAAAAGAGAAGGATGACTGGAGGAAGAAAAAGAAGAAGGGTAAGCAGGTTATGGAAGAAGAGAATAGATAAGATTTAAGGCAATCTATAGTTTTATATGGCCCACAGTATAATTAGCCATGAAAGGACAAGAGGAAGCTCTCTAATGAATAATATGAGCATTACTTGCTAAAACAACATTTTTGGGTTATCAGTGAGGGTCTCGAGAAAGAGCAATTTGATGTGATAAAGTTAAAATATGCTTTACATGGATTTAGAATTGGAGTACATAAGACCATGCAAATTTACTGAGGTCACTTCTGTTGGGATAAAATTAGAAGACATCGAAAACATAATTGTGAACTCTATAAAGGATGTATATGGTGAGGCAACTTAAGATCGGACAATAGAGACTGAGTCGACTATAGCAGATAGAGCAACACTTTGGGAAAACTTATTAAAGATTGAGCTAGGAGATGATAAGATGAAACAAAGTTTTGAGGGAGTTGTCAAAGATGTTACTGATACAAAGATGGGAAAGAGGCAAATTATACAAAAGGTACTGACCTTTAGGTTCTGATTGATGAAGGGAAGGATGAAGAAGAAGACAAGAGATGGAACTCCTACCAATCAACTAAATAAGGCTGATTTTCTTAATACTACTAATGTTCTTATTTTCAATCTCTTTGAAGACAATGATGTATTCCTCACTAAGTTTAAGGCAATGAATAATGAATTTACTTACTCGTTTGATGTGTTTTCTGATGGTACTATGCATAGCATGTATCATTTCATGAGCATATTTAACATTAATTTTATGTATACCACTGCATTTAATCTTGGCACATAGGAAAATTTGAAAAATCTTGCTCATTGTTAGTGATGTTAGACCAGAGGAATGAAGGAAATTTAAATAGTCACTCGAAGAGTAACAAAGGTCTTTGCTTAGACATATAAGGATATGTTAGGGGTCAATAGGTGAATTGAAGAAAGTTGAATTCTGACTTACCCATATATGAGGCCAATAAAATAGAAACTCTGAAGGATGAGGCCATAATGGGCTCAGCTAGTTAAAGAAGAAGTGGTGAAGTAGTTAAATGCCAAATTTTAAAAATAATGGACTACCTAGAATGACTAGCCAACATAGTACCAGTACTAAAGAAAAATGAGAGAGTAAGGATGTGTTTTGACTATAGAGACTTAACAAAGCTTACCCAAAAGATGACTTTCCCTGCCTCATATTAATGTATTAGTAGGCAATGTTGTAGCCTGCATTATGTACTCCTTCATTGATAACTTCTCTAGGTGCAATAAGATTCTTATGGCCATCACTGACAAGGTACAGATAGCTTTCATCATGAAATGGAGAACGTATTGCTATAAGGTAATGTCATTTGAATTAAAAAAAATGTAATATTAACATATCAACTAATAACGACTACCTTATTTCACAATTTGTTCCATGGAGAGGTGGAATTGTATATGGACGATATGATGGTAAAGTCTAAAATGTGAGGACACTTTGAAGCCTGAAAAAGTTTCTAAAGAGGGTCAATGAGTACAACTTAAGGTTAAATCCTAAGAAGTGTGTGTTACGTCTAGAAGGCTATAGGGGCATGTGGTCAGCGAAAAAGGTATCGAAGTAGATATGGATAAAGTGAAGGTTATTCAAGACATGCTTGTGCCTAAGACAAAGAAGGAGGTCGAAGGTTTTCTAAGTCACCTACAACACATCAGTAGGTTTATAATGAAGCTCACTCTTATTTGTGACTCGATCTTTAACTTATTGAGGAAGGATCAACTAGTTAAGTGGAATGAATAATGTTAGAAAGCCTTTTGAGAGAATAAAGGAATACTTAACTAACTCATCAGTATTGGAAACCCCAAAGCCTGGGGAATCATTGATCTTATATCTGACAGTAGAAGAAAGCTCTATGGGAGCAATGTTAGCTCAGGAAGATGAAATGGGAGCGAACACTTTATGTATTACCTTAACAAGAAGCAGTTTTCTTATTAGGAGAAATATAATCAAGTAGAGAAGATATGTTTAGCATTAGCATAGGCCATAAAGAAGTTAAGGCAATACTTTTAGTCATACTCTTCAGAAGTGGTCTTAAAGCTTGATCCAGTCAAATACCTACATGAGGCCCCTTCCCTGATTGAAAAATTAGCTATTTGGTTGATTCTATAATGGAATTGTTGTCCCTTGGCACCAATAAAGGGGAGGGGGGGGGGGGGGGGGGGGGGGGGGGGGGGGGGGGGGGGGGGGGGTTTAATTTTTTTAAAAAAAAATTAAAAAAAAAAAAAATGTGGAAAAAAAAATAGTATAAATGAAAAACCCAATTTATATTGGTTAGGG
>CATIWR010339751.1:0-22047 GCA_949677035.1 Omphalea diandra
TATATATATATATATATATATATATATATAGTTTCAATTATCCATAAAATCAAAATCAGAATCAAATATATATTTAAACTAAATTACCCTTGAATTTTTTAATTAGTTCAAACTCAAAATTAACTTGATATCTTAATTAAGATAATACTTTTTTAATTAATTTAGTCAAATTTCATTAAAAATATAAATTTTATTTTATATTTTACATGATAAAAATAATTATATATTTAAATTTTAAAAATAAAAATTTTAATACTTTGATCCTTAAAAGTGCGAATTAAAGTATTAAAACTTCAATTACACTCAAAATTTAATAAAATATAAATTATATTGAATTGAATTTTATTCTTTTTAATTAGATTACTTAAACTTAAAATTTAGTTTAAATCATAATTGTGATAATAATTTGATTTTTAGCTTAATTTATATATAAAAATTATTTGTATTTTATATAATAAAATACTACTATATATTTTTTTTATATATTTCAAATAAAAATTAGATTAAATTAAGCTAAAACCAAAATATTACCTTAATTATTATTTAAACTAAAATATATAAGTATATGGGATCCTCCTGTATTTTAATTTCAATCACATATTATGGGTATAACTCCATATTTTCACAATTAGAATGGTACAAATTTTGATAGAAGTATATAATATAAGACTAAAAATAATGATCATATGTATTGTTTTGTTTTTCCATTTGGAACATTTAGAAACATTCATAAAGATATATGAGATCATTATGTATCTTAATTTCGATAGTCAATCACATATTATGAGCATGACTTTATATTTCAAAATCAATGTGGTACAAATTAGGGCTGAGCATTCGGTCGGTTCGGTTCAAACCGAACCGAATTTATGAAAACCGAATAGACCGAATTTAGTTTAAATTCAAACCGAATCGAAAATTAAGATAAACTGAACCGAAAAAAATCGGTTTGGTTTGGTTCGGTTTTCGGTTTTGGGCTTAATGGGTTGTTGGACTTTTTTTATCTTATATAAAATAATTTATTTTTATTTTATTAAAAAAAATCCCACAAATTTGGTTTATTCGGTCTATTCGGTTTTCTTAATTTTAAACCGAACCGAAAACCAATTTTTTTATTTTTTTAAACCGAACCAAATAGACCAAATTCACTCGGTTCGGTTTTTCGGTTTCGGTTCGATTTTGCTCACCCCTAGTACAAATTTCGATTGAAAAGTGTATAATCTATAGTTAAAAATTAATTTATAGTCCACGCCAATCACTTTTTATTTTTTATCATTTATGCTGTATGCCAAACACTTTTTTATATTTTTTGTCATTTAAATATAATAAATATAAATAATAATTTATTATATAAATTTTTTATATATTTCAAATGAAAATTATATTAAATTAAGTCAAAAATCAAAATATTATCTTAATTATGATCTAAAATAAATTTTAAGTTTGAATAAACTAATTAAAAAAGTATAAGATTTAATTCAGTATATTTTAATTTTAATTTTGAGTTCAATTGAAAATAATTTAATAAATTAAAATATAATTGACTCAATTAAAAATGTTTTATACAATTAAAATTTCTTAAAAAGATTTAAATTTTTTTTTTTAGCTCGTTAAGCATATTGTTAATCATCGAAAATTTTTGGAGATCGCCACACTCGAGTCTCAAATGATAGCATCTGCTTAAAGCATTAGTATTATTATTTTTTTTTTTTTTTTCGGAGAGAAAATGGGTCTAAAGGACTCCACTCCTAGCAATATGAAAGCGCCATGTTTGTAAAACGAGCAGCTTCAGAAAATTTGTTGTCCTTACTTTGCCTGAAATACTGAAAAACGGTTTATCCAAGACAACATAGTAGCTATGTTAAGAGACAGAACCCAAGATGCCAGCTTGCCACCAACCTCAGCTCTTATGGAATACTTACGTATTCAAATGTTCAAAACTGAAGAAATATTCAAAATGTCAAGTTAATATACAATCTCCTTTCTTCAAAATTTACACAAGTTTGCAATTCCAGCCTGATAACTTCTCAATTGAGTGCTAAGTATTGTATTTGCTGGTCAACATTTTTCAACTTCTACAAAAGATCCAATCACTCAAACAGAATGCCCCAGAATTTTCTATACCCAAAGGGGGAAATCAATAGCTCAAAAGGAAGGAAAAAATATGGACGAATCACCAACCCCTACCCATAACGGAAGCAACACTAAAATGTTAGGCTCCACCCAACTAAGTCACCCTACTGCTCTCCTAGTTGCCCATGCACACAAAATATTGCTTGGGGGTTGGGGTACATTTGACGCGTCATTGACACAGCATTTACAAAATTTTAAGACATGAGAAACCAAAGATGGAGGGAGGGAAGGGGTTCGAAAGGAACTGTTTATCTGACCAAAGAATTTAAAGTCAAAATTATCTTGCTCAAATAGTTGTAGAATTGGAGAAAAGCTGCAACAGGTTATCAATAGCTTCAGGGTAGAATTTCCTTGCAAATAGGTAACATGGCTGACGGGTACCATTCCATAAGCATTGCTGTCTCTGCACTTCCCTCTGCAAAAGACAAGTATATTTTGATAAATTGATAAAATTTAAAATACAGCAAATAACTACTCTAGAATGAATATGTGATGAATTCTTCAAAAACTGTACCTTTTCATCACTTGTCACGTGTATACTCAAGTCAATTGACTGCAAACAAAGAAATATTCAAGTATCATAATCTAAGTGTCCAAGTCAACAAGAATAATAACAAAAAAGAAGCATGCCAAATCCAACCACATCAAACTAAAATAAATAATTATATGCAGCCTGATATTCTGACCACTAATCACATCATGCTACATTCTTATAAGGAGGGGAAGCAAAAGGCATTTCTGCAACCAAGAAGATGACTAAGCCTTCAAAGGGTTGGAAGTTAGAACTGTACCATAAATAAGTTCAATTCTCTCCAAGACCCTCCTAAAGAAGGCATATATTTCAACAAGACAGTTACCCAGAAGCAAAGATCATACCTTTATATTCTTCAGAAGCTCATAAGTAACATCCTGAGCCCTATATGATTTTGGATGCCATTTTCTCTCAGACCAATCGACATGTGTTACTGACCAATTTGCAATTCCGCCAGGATCAACAATCTGAAGTAACATAGAGAACTCAGAAATAGGAACTAAAAGCCCAGTAATGTTAATTGACAATAGAAATTTGAGGAAGATTCTCACATTGAAAAACGTTGGCAAATAATGTTCATCAGCGATACAATTCTTCCCTTCCAGACCAGGCTGTATTATCAAGAAGATCCACATTAATATTACTGTAATCCAAACATAACATGCAACCTACAGGAGCACAAGCACTAATGTCTAAGTCTCACAACAACAAGTGAAACAAATTATGACCATTATTTAATAGTGAATTTCATTGTATGTGGTTGCTGGACCTTCATTGAATTTGGCCCCATTATCAATTCAGTCCAGATATGACCATCTAAAACACTGAAGAATAAGTCTACAGATCCCACCACAGCATGTCTCCCTTGTATCCCATCATTACATCTTAGCACCATATAACTCTTACATCCTTTGATGTTTTCAACGTCATCAGTATTTCACATTGTTTTACACAAGCATAATTGGAAGGTGTTAAGCTTGCAAAAGATTAATGCCAATCACGGAGATGAAAACAAATTTAATTGGATTCTTGAGATTCAGGAAGCTAACAAATGGTGAACAAGTGATTAGCATGGGAAGGAAATGCGGAAAGAAGATGATGGACCAGAACATTTTGACAGCTAAAAATAACAAAAAAATTTCTTCGGGACAACAAAAAAAAAGGAAGCTTGAGATTCAGGAAGCTAACAAATAGTGGACAAGTGATTAGCATGGAAAGGAAATGGGAAAAGAAGATAATGGACCAGAACATTTTGAAAGCTAAAGATAACAAAAAAATTCCTTCAAGACAACAAAAAAAAAAGGAAGCTTGTCTACTGTTCCTGATCACCCTATGAAAAGGCGAACATATGAATAACCAATTCTTATTCAGATTACACCTCCAATATAGGAAATTACATAAAAAAGGAAGTTTGTCTGCTGTTCCTGATCACTCTATGAAAACGCGTACATATGAATAACCAATTCTTATTCGGATTACACCTCCAATATAGGAAATTACATGAAGAAAGCAAGCCAGCCAACTTAAAGAGATGTCATTGGACAGATTCTTGACAAGCTAACAAATAGTGGACAAGTGATTAGCATGGAAAGGAAATGGGAAAAGAAGATGATGGACCAGAACATTTTGAAAGCTAAAGATAAAAAATTCCTTCAAGACAACAAAAAAAGGAAGTTTGTCTACTGTTCCTGATCACCCTATGAAAAGGCGAACATATGAATAACCAATTCTTATTCAGATTACACCTCCAATATAGGAAATTACATAAAGAAAGCAAGCCAGCCAACTTAAAGAGATGTCATTGGACGAATTCTTGAGATTCATGAAGCTAACAAATAGTGGACAAGTGATTAGCATGGAAAGGAAATGGGAAAAGAAGATGATGGACCAGAACATTTTGACAGCTAAAGATAACCGAAAAAATTCTTCAAGAAAAAAAAAAAGTTTGCATACTGTTCCTGATCACCCTATGAAAGGCAAACATATGAATAACCACTTCTTATTCAGATTACACCTCCAATATAGGAAATTACATAAAGAAAGCAAGCCAGCCAACTTAAAGAGATGCATTGGACGAATTCTTGAGATTCAGGAAGCTAACAAATAGTGGAAGTTATTAGCATGGAAAGGAAATGGGAAAAGAAGATGATGGACCAGAACATTTTGAGAGCTAAAGATAACCAAAAAAAGCCTCCAAGGAAAAAAAAAAAAAAAAAGTTTGTCTACTGTTCCTGATCACCCTATGAAAAGGCAAACATATGAACAACAAATTCTTATTCAGATTACACTTCCAATATAGGAAATTACATAAAGAAAGCAAGCCAGCCAACTTAAAGAGATGTCATTGGACGGATGTACATATAGGCCAACTAAATTAGGAAAAGATCTTTAACATCCTTTCCCCTAATTCCCTGATGTATTAATTTGAAATCAGTTAATCAAGGAAGAAAAAGCTTAGTGCACATCATCAGCAAAGGAGACATCTTGAACTATACTTTCCACAAGTACCATGAAAGAATATTAGACATACACAAATACACATGGCTCTGCTGCTGTTGGGATGAAAAGGGGGATTTCTAAAACATTTAATTCCAAAAAACTATGAGAAACTACCTTGCAATACTCGCGGAATTTCTTGTAGTAAAGACTATCAGCTACAACAATAACAGCATGCTGCCGCTTCACTGAGAACCACTGCATCAGAAAATAATAATTAAAATTTGCAAAAGAAGACGCTGATAGAAATTTGAACTAACTTATACAAAGTTCATACATCTAAACGAAGAGTTCCCTTGTCAACATGAAAGCAAGGCCCAAAAAGGGTACAAAGGAAGTTGGTTAGCCACTCGTACATGCATGGATAAATGTACAATATGCATAGACATGCATGCATATTTATACAACTTTTTTTTTTTAAAAGATTGCACACCAAATAAAGTATTGTGACCCCCTTACTCTGATGTTTTATATTAAGAACCAGTATATAAGAATCAAATAGTCAACAGGAAGGCATATAGGGTGTGATCAACCTGTAGAAACTACTGATAAATGTATTCATGTGGCCTTCCATTGACATTCCATATTTGAGTAGCCGAAAGTAAATATGTCAAAATTTTTCAATTTTCTTAGCTCCCTATGTAAAAATGGACGGTTCACCACAAAAGATGAAGCACATATAGGCAAAGAAACCTAGAAATAAATGAATATACTTTAACCTAGAACTAAATGAATATACTTTGCAAACCACATCCCAACCCCTGTTTCAAATTAGAAAGCGCATACCTGTGCACCCTTTCTGAAGTCCTTCTTCACGACTTCAGGTAACATATGCTCCGAATACCTACCGTTTCCATGAGGACCAGGATCATAAAAGCTGAAAAAAAAGCATATGCAGCAGTAAAAACAAACAAGATCAAACCAATCTGAAACATGATTAAATGTCACTCCATTTCTGGTGGGGTTCATTGTGTTTTTTCGATCCAGTCAACTTCACAAATATGATGTACAAGTACTGAGAAAGAGAGAAAATAAAGAAAAGGAGAAGAACCATGAGAGAAGTATTACTATCAAACAAGACACTGGAACTTACGAATCAATGAAGCTGATATTTGTGTACATCAGATAGTTGTAGACGTAGTCAAAATTATGCAATGGCACACAACTGCAATAGCAAAATTATTAAAAGGATAGAAAAAGTCTCATCATAGTTTACATTGTAATTTTGTACATTAAAGACATTGGAATCAGAAGTCATTTTCTGATTACCTATCAGAAAGTAATACAAAATGCCAGTTGTCCAGATCTTTAAGTGCATTTGCCAAAAGTCGCCTCTCTGCATCAACCATTGAAATTTTTCCCCACACTACCTACAGAAGTAAATATAAGGATTATTGACATGTTTCCCCAAACTATGCCAGATATTATTATCCAATTTTAGGATCACTAAACCATTAAATAATATAAGAATTATATAATATCTAACTTCCTATCGGCAGTCCTAAAAACTCTAATAAATATTTGATGATATTTAATCTGCAGCGTTAGATGATATTGCTTATTATTGATCATCATCATCAAACAGATGATTAACTCCAAACTAGAGGGGACATGAAGAAGAAATCAGATTTCCACGACCACCGACTCAATCTCAGTGTTATACAAATGGACTAGCATTAGGATGTTCAATCACACAAAAGAAAAAAAATTCTGCAAGGGAAGGATAACAGCTTAGGTAAAGATCCAACGCCAAATCATCATGCAAAGCATCCTAAAAGCCTAGGCAGGTCGAATATGATGACACCATGTTCCCTCACTAGTATGTTTGTCGGCTAATGAACAAAAACATGTGATCAATGTTGTCAACTGTATTAACGAAGTCCTTTCCCCTACCATACTTATAATAACAGAAAACCTAGGAAAAACCTCAACACAAGATTAAAGAAAACCCTCAAAACTGATGGAGAAACTAATTATAAGCAATAAATGAATGAATGAACACAAAATCACAGGTTTTAATTTGTCTCTACTAAAAATACACAGTTTAATCATCATATTGTTTAAGCAATAATTGAAATATTTGGACCCAGAAAATTCCTAAACTGAAACAATTAGGAAACATTAGAAAGAATTGCACTAACTTCATCTTTTATTTGTCTTTATGCCACAGAAATGTAAAACCAGAAACAAAATGATGGCTGCAATACACAAAATGATAATTAATAATTTAATTTTATTGACATCAAATTTGCTAACCTGGTCACTATTTATTTCCCGATTAAGAAAATAACGGCTCACATGCACTGGTTTTTCCTTGGATGCATGCACGTAAATTGAGAATCTGCCTTCATGACCCTGCACAAATAATGAATTAACTCTAGCTAAAGTTTAGGGAAAAAATCAATTCTACAGCCACATCAATACGTAAACCAAAAAAAAAAAAAAAGATATATTCAATAAATTATGGCAGGTATTGAGGCAACACTCAAATAGCAAAAACAAATTGGTTGAGCACACCATTATTGTTTTTCAAGTTCTTGGTCGTTCCGAAACAAACATTAAACATTAAAGACATTATCACACTGCTCTTTTCTTCTTTCAAATCTTCACACAGCAAGAAAAATTAAACCTTAAAATATAATGAAACAAAGATTTTAAGGTACTCAGCTATGACCATATTGAAGGGTATGAAATCATACCAAAACTTTTTAAGCTACATAACTTTAGTATTTTTTTCATGCACAGTAATCCTTTGTTCGTTTTCTTTTTTTTTTTTTTTAGCTCTTTTTTCAAAAATGGGATTAATCCCAGCAGAAATAAGTAAGACACAATAAGAAAAATGAATACAAATCAGCTACAAATGTGTGACCAAGAAAAGATATGTGAAATTAGTAGTTGCCATAAAGACAGTACATTCAGGGTTTCTATCTGAACCATGGTTCATTTGACAATGCCATACTCAATTATGTCTAGAAACTAATTTCTTGGAGATCAAGAATCCTATCATCAGCTTCAAGTGCATGTATCTTTCTGTTAAATTAGATTTCCTTGCAAGATTATTTCCTTCTACTACCTTTCATCAGCTTAGATCTCATATTTCAAGATAAGATAATGTAAAACATGTATTAAAGTAATGGTGTCTATTAACCTACTTCAATTTACTTTTTCACAGTGGTTTTCCACTCTTTCTTGTATTTTTCCCATCACTGGTAACAAAAAATCACCTTCTTTATGCTGGCCTATTATCAGAAAATTACACCAAAAAGAACGTTTGCATTAATAATCATCAATTAGTATACAGTTAGGACTACTGCATGTGTAGAAGTTCAAAAATTGTTTCAAAATACTGATACCTTAAGTAAATTAGTAAAGATTCAGAGACATAAGGACAGCATAAGCTCTATTTACACTTTGAAAGTTTAAACAGAACAAAACTTGAATTGCTTTTCTTCTATTCAACACATTACATATCAATATTAATAAGAATTCCCAAAGCAACTGAACATATAAGATAAAAAATAGAAATGTCATGCAAGTTTAACATAAAAGAACTTACTTGGAAAAACTTGTCCCATAGCTTCTCAAAAGGTAATGAACCAGGAGTCAAGAACATGAAAGCAATTTTAGAATTTTTTGTTTTAATAGGTGTATTCAAAATTTCTCTAACCACAATATGAGAAGCGATTTCTTCATCTGTATATTCCCTTGCAGGAGCAGGTGGAAGCCAATTAGTAAGAACCTTACAACCTCTGGAAGAAAATAGGTAACAAGCAGCACTGCTTTGGGGCGGATAGATATAAGCACAGACTAGAAACAGGCTAACCATCGAAACCAATACAATAATCCATATAGGCCTCTTCAAAGGAGGGCGGTGGCGAGCCCCAGGCAAGATCTGCATATCACCCATGCTTAGACGCCACGCCTGAGCTGACTTCATTTAGTATAAGCACATCAGTATTTTAAGAAAAGGTCATGTATGTCTTTACTATAACAAAGGTCCACCTCTCTGAAACAAGCAGTAAGAATTTAACAGCCAATCCAAAATTCTTTAGTTGATTGATTAGGAAAAACCTGAAAATCGAAAGACAAGCGATTCTGTTGGACGGATAGATAGGATAATACGTGCATTTATATCCCAATAATCAATCAATCAATAACCAAAATAATCAATCAAACAACAGAAAGAGAGAAAAGAGAGCAGAAACCACCGACATTGATAATCTATGATTGATTACTTAAGCATAACCTAGGGATAAAACAAATTTAAACTAACAAGTTTCCCAGTTAAATAATTTGGCCAAGAGATCAGCAAGTCCCAAATATCAACAAGGCAACGAATAAAATGAGGAAAAAAATAACAAAAATCAGATCCCCAATAAAAAAAGAAATAATTCAAACATGAAGCAATAACAGAAATCAGACTCACACATTAAATGAAGCAATCGAATTCGGAACTTCAAAGGAGAATAATTAAAAATAAGAAAGAATTCAAAATAGAAGAATCTGGGGCAAAATGATGGGGAAGATAAAAATAAAAATAAGAATGTAACGTCAGAATAACCTTTATGGTCAAATCTTGCTCATTTAGGTGACATTTCAATGATTCTAATGTTTGGTAGTAGCAGAAAACACAAAATTCAAAGCACCCATAGCCAACACCAAAACAAAATAAATCAATTTTTTTTTTTTTTTAAAAAGAAAGAGGATCAAGAAACTTAAAGAAACAAACCAAGTTTGATAGGTGAACAATTTTATTGGAAGTCCTGAGTTTGCCCAACTACGAAGACCATACCTTTATTCCGTCCATCAATCAATCAATCAAATATAAATAAAAACCGAGTCCTTACAAATAAAAGTCAAGCCCATAACCAAGGACTCATTCAAATGCACAATCAATGGCCTTACTACTACTAGTCAAAAACCACAAAAACTGGACCTTCCATGATTGTGCAAAAGGCGCGGTTGGTTTCCAAGAAATGAAGAAGCTTATGTTGACTCGGATCATGCATGCAAAGAAGTACAACAAAAAATTTACATTACCTGGGAACGCAATGCAAAGATCTCTCTGTCTTCCAAATAAACCTGTGGATCCAAAGATCTTTTATAGCAAGAAAATGAAATTGGCACAGTTGAAGATCTAGGGCAAAAACCAACCAAATCAAGACCGAACAGCACAAGCAGAGAAAGACGCAGAGTTTATATATTTATCTATATGTGTGTATGCATGACTGTTGGATTTTGATGGTGTTATCTTGTGGGTCTCTTTCTTCTTTCTTTTCTTCTTATAACAGAGCGAGAGAGATTTAAGTGGCAGTCGTTCTTGGTTTGGTTCTGCTCATAGCAGAAACAGAACCATATAATAAGCCGGCG
Organism: Omphalea diandra; assembly: GCA_949677035.1. NCBI lineage: Eukaryota > Viridiplantae > Streptophyta > Magnoliopsida > Malpighiales > Euphorbiaceae > Omphalea > Omphalea diandra. The sequence goes on from CATIWR010339751.1 coordinate 10,532, forward strand.
AATTGCCAATTTTCTTCAATTTTTTATTTTTTGTGGATAAATATTTTTACCCTATTCGCAGACAAAGCGCGTGGAGTTTCCAAATGGCGTCCGTCCATTAATACCATTGAAATATTAGGCGTCCGTCGTCAAATAAGTGATCAATACTTCCAAATATTTTGATTGATGAAAGAATTGGCTGTTTATTAGTAGTTAATTGATATATCCATTATGGAAACAACTATTTCTCTCAATTATGCAAGTAACTAGTTTTGATAGTTTTTCGATTGCCTATGTTTGAGAAATTATTTAGAGAGAAAAAAATAAAGTTTATTTTTTATTTATTTTCTTTCTTTATGTTTAGATAAAGACTAAATGAAAGAAAATAAATTCTATTTTTCTTCATTTATTTTTTTTTCGTGTTTGGATAAAAGAGGAAAAATAAATTTATTTTTCTTTTTTAATATAAAAATATTAAAGATAAAATATAAATTCATTATAATTTTATTTAATTATCATATTCTCTCTCCATCTTAAAAGAAAAATAAAGAGGAGAAAATAATAGTTATTTTCTTCTTTTATTTTCCTTTAATTCCCAAAAGATGGAAAATTGCAATCAATCCATATTTTTCATCATTATTTTCTTTTCTTCTTTATTTTACCTCATTCCAAGCAAAACGTTCAGAAGACGCAAACAAAATAGTCTCTCTCCTTCTCACTTCTCTGTCTCTCTTTTTTTTTTTTTCAAGAAACTAAATATTCTATTGAATATCAAAAATAAAAATCAGAATCCAAATAAATTATAAACGCTTTGGGGTGTTTGGCAACTAGTGTGTTTAGTGAACAATTTGTGAATAAGCTTATTAAAAATTCATTTATATTCATTTATTTTGTTTATCAAATGAGTTTGAACAAAAACTTAAACTCATTTATATAAACGAGTCAAACTTGAATAAATAGATACTGACAATTCGTTTATATTTATGAATATATTAATTTCATATTCGCAAATATTGTAGCTTTATAGCTCATTTAAAACTCGTTTATTTCATTTATATATAAACAAAGTCGGAAAATGACATTTCTAAATATATTAAGTAGTCATTTTGAGACTTAAATTGGATAAGACCACTACTTGATTGTGGAAGGTCAACCAGATTCATGTTCTTCCTAGATGTTGACTATAAATGTGATGCTCTAAAATTTAAAATTTATATTTTTTCCAAAGTTATAAAATGTTTGGTTATTGAAATATGTCTATCTATAATTTATTTAAATTCTAGATTTAATTTGAATATTAAATCATATAAGTAAAACTTTTATTGAAAAAAATGATTTAGACACATATATATAACTAGTATTGTTGCTAATTTAATTTTAAGAATGATAAAATATTTTTAAAGTATATTTTAAATTTATTTAAGTACATGTGGTTATGAGATTATATGTTATTGCTAAATTTGAAATTTAATTATGTTATATGTATGAAAATTTTTTAAAAGTAATATTATGATAATTATTGTCATAAATATTTTAAGTGAGTTTTGATATTAAATTATGTATAATTTACTTAGAATGAGATTTTATTTTAAGTAGAATGAATAATGATAACCATCTTAAATTAAGATCTAATAATAAAAATAGTGCCTATGAAAAATTATTTTAGTTCGAGTATAAATATAATTTGAATTATTTTAAAAATTTTAATTAATATATTTATATGTTTATTATATTATAAAAAAAAAAAAGGAGAATTTGTATAGTTGTGACTAGTATGGGACTAGATACATTTTAATTTTTTCAATGACAAGAAGAAGAATCAGAATAGGAGAGTAAGGAAAGGAAGGAAAAGAAGATAAAGGAGGAAAAATGGAAGAAAGAAAATGGCAAAGAGGGAGTGTAGAGAAAGAAGAGAAGGAGTGGGAATGGCTAACCCTTTTCTGACCGAAACCACCACTAATGGCAAATGGCAATTTCAAGCAAGCAATATACAAAATGTTTAATCAATCATATCTCTTCAATTGTTGTTTCCAATTAAGTGATTCTAGTTATTATGGAAAGATCTCTTCATAAGGTTTTCATAAAAATCTAATTTATCAAAATATGGGGATCAAACAGAATGCAATAATTGGTCAAAATTTTGATTAATTCATAATTTTAGACAAACCGTAGCTCGTATAATTATATTGTCAATTTTTACAGACTTATAGAATGATGATTTGCAATATGATTTAGTTGTTTCTCTAATGGTCACAATGGAAGCTCTATCCACTGATGGTGGTTTTAATATATATATATATATATATATATATATATATATATATTAGTTGATATTATAGTTATGATTCTTGTTTTGATTAGAATAAGCAATTAGGATGCTCTAATGTGTATACAAGTATTCCTATTATGATTATATAGGTTCCTCAATCAAAATTGTTTTCGATAAAAATCCTATGTGACAAGGAAATTAGATCTATATAGTCTTTTATAATAATAAATAAAAATTAAGGTGGATAAAAGGTCATGATAAAAGGAACTATTATTTTATCTTAAAAAATCAATCTAAATGATTAATGGGACTTGATCAATTTTATTTATTTTAATTCTATTAAATTTCTCTAATTATGTTAAATCGATGATAGATGTATATCTAAAACCGTTTAAGACTTAATTCCTTGTAATAGTGAGCAAATTCAAAAAAATTCTAAATGAATATAAACAAGATTAAATTTTTAATGAAAAATTTAGTGAAAGATTGTAACTTGCATGGACAATCATTTAAGTATGAAAATTGCATAATTTTATGATTTTATTGAGTTAGATCACTAAATTATTATTATTATTATTATTGAGTATAAACAAAATAAATTTTAGTTTTCTAGTAACTAGAATGTTGATGTAACACAAGTTTTGGCACTTGTATGCTCTATGGTCCATAATTTTTTTCTTTTTGACGTGTTTGTCAATGTAGATTAAGTGTTTCAGCAGCAAGGGTCCACTTACTTAACGCTAGATACAGCGAGTATCTTTTTGAATAATGCATTAAAAGAGAGAGAGGGAGATCTTTAATGAATATATCAATGTGTAAAGGTCAAATTCTACATCATTTTAGCACTCTGATCACCGAAAAATAAAATTTGAGCTCCAAAGTTTGTTTTCCGAATAATAAAGTTTAATATATTAATTATGTAACACTTGGTAAAAATACCTCTAAATTTACATATTTATCCTAAAATGGTTGATGGGTGCCTGCATTGTATCATTTATTGTTTGGCGGAGTACAAAGGAAAGAAAAACTAAGTTAAAAATAAAGATAGATAAATATAGTCACATCATGTTGTTTTTAGAATAAATAGTTATCCATCAATAGAAGAAAATAATTAATGCAAAATTAATCATCAATATTATTAATAACGGTATATTGACTTAATTTCGAAATCATAATTTTATTTTCACCATAAATGTTATTTAACGATTCTGCATTTTTATAAATGACATTCTATCAGATATAGTGTTATAACACGATATGGACTGAAATTCATATAATATGCTAAAATAGATATAAAAGATGGTGTCCAATAATATATGATAACAACTAATCTAAAATCACAAAAACTTTTAAAAAAAAAGACAAAATAACAAATTTAAAATAAAAACTCTCAAAAAAGAAACAAAATAAAATAAAAATTAATAAAATAGGATAAAATAATTCATTTTATTAAAAAAAAATAAGGAAAACGAATAGAAAATGTGCTCCTCTCCAATAGAATACATCGACAGTCATTCCAAAATACTAAAAGAAAAGAGTTGTTTTTCCATGAAAAGAGACTATTAAGATTTTAAAAGTGATGATGTATAAGAGAGATATGCCACATCGCCTATATAAAATATGATAATTGAGAAATGTACGTGCTAGTCTCGTTGCATTTCACAAAAATTTCGTTACTTACTGGTTTTAAGAATAAAACATATCTAAGGATTTTGATCTCTTTTAGGCCTTATATTGGAATTTTTCTTCTAGTAAAAAAGGAAAGTTAATGACAATGATGGAAAAATATATAATGAAATATAAATAGAATTAATAAATTTCACCCAATTTAAGAGTGTTTTTCTTTTTGTTTGAAAAGCATTAATAGATGTAAATTAATTAAAATGTTTTCGTTCTATCTTTTGAATATTAAGAAAGATGAGTATTAAGAAAGATGTAAATTTTAATATTAAGAAAGATGAGTATTCAGAGCTAATAGATGTAAATTTTAATCTCCATTATTTCTTATTGATATTATATAAAAATTCACAAATGAGATTAATCATTTACATTTTAATCTTTAAATTTCTCTAATCCATTCCATTGCAAGCTGAAAAGTTAGCTATATCATAACTATTCAGTGATGATTTCTGTCAAGCCTCCCCCAAACCCCGTTGCAAATTGCCCATGCTTGTTACTACCACAGCATTCCCTCATATAGCTCTTGCAACAACCTCCAATTTCTCTACTCTCCTGGCTCATACAAGCACTCAAGGCTTCTCTTCGAGTATGGTTCATTCCCTGCTGTATATCAGTAGTAGAACAAAATGGGTTGCCATGACAATTACAGCATTTGTTGATAACAGAATGGAGCTCTAGATGGTGAGGCTGATAATTGACACCTGGTTCAACCATCTTTTGTAAAGAATAATCCCCAACGTGAATATTAGCATGGTGGAGTTTACCACAATGACTGGAGTGGCAATCACCATTGTCGTTCTTTTGAGCGCCTTCTTCTAAAATAAGATTGTTTGAATGGTTGGAGTTACAATGATGAGTAACCATATCGCAATGCCTATGGTGAGAATATATTCTCCCATGGAGGCTATCTCCTTCTATACATTTACCTTGAATTTCATCTGAATTTTTGCAGTTATGTTTTGTGCTGGAGCCTGAACAAGCGTGTTGTGGATTGTTTGCCTCTAAGTCATTGGACTTGCGGCAGCCGTGACCACAGTGCTTCACTTCATGCTTCTGCCCCCTAACTGAGTACGTGCACTTATTATTCCCACATGCTGGGTTTTGCTTATTCGACTTACAGCTTGAATCACAGTTTTGGGAGCGTTGCTGCTCACACACTTTCTTGACGTTTTTGTTAAAGCAGCAATGCTTGTGATGATGAGATGAATTGTTATTCTTACATTTCCTAGTATTTTCTGCATTGGATGTTGATTTGCAGCATTTTCCCCCATGTTTATTTGTTTCCTGTAAGAGCAGCATGCTGTTAAGAATCACCAGCAGGCAAGTGCCAACATCAGCAAGGACAGCAGCCCAAACAAGTGGGTGACCAGCAAACGCCAAGGCAAGGATAGCAGACTTGGTAGATATTGACAAGATTACATTCTCAATTATCTTCTTACGAGCTTTTTTGGCAAGCTGGATCGCTTTTGGTACTCTTCTGATATCATTAGACATTAGAATGACATGCCCTGTCTCTGTTGCCAGTGCTGAGCCCGAAATTCCCATTGAGATACCAATATCAGCTTTAGCCAGTGCAGGGGCATCATTCATTCCATCTCCAATCATTGCCGTTGGGCCTTCCTTCTTAAAAGATTCTACAATTCTGGCTTTGTCTTCCGGTAGGAGTTCTGCATCAACTACTTCAAAAGCATGTCCTAGCTGCAAGTAGCATTATTTCTCCATTGTTGTTACCCCATCAACATTGAACTTTTATGCAAGTAGAAGAATAATCATTGACATATACCAATTTAATTAAATTCATTTTTGTGCAAGAGAGCATGCATGCAACGTTGAATGTAAATTAGCAGCAAATGTGTATGTGTGCTGTAATTTGGTGAAGACCATAGTAGACTGATTTTGTAGTGCAAGAGATATCGCCTAACAACGACAACCAAAGTAGAAATATTAAGTGCACCTCTCCTTGAACATGCATTGCAGCTGCTTGACTATCTCCTGTTAGCATTGCAGTTTTAATACCCAATGATTTCAGCTCTGATATGGCCTCTGCAACACCAGTCCTACAGGCATCAGATAGACTGAAAATTCCAGCAGGAGTTGCTCCAGAATATACATATCCAATGGTCTTTCCTCTCTTCATACCCACTTCTTGCATTGGAACTATAAATTCACAGTAGCATACATTTAGAACACCATGTATGCACAATGTTTAACCAGTAATGTCGTGACTGAAATGAACAACATTCAAACATATATAGGATTTTTATGGCTACTTCTCACCAGTTCCCAGTCCAGCTCTAAGAGCAATGTTTTTGTTTCCAATGTAAATTTCTTTCCCATCAATTTTCCCATGAATTCCTTCTCCTGGAAAATTGTGAAAGTCTTTCACATTCTCAGGATTTGGCTCTACAGAAAGACTTCTTCCATAGTCGATAAGTGCAGCTGCCATTGGATGACTTGACTTGCTCTCAATGCTTGATACCCTACAAAATTTTCAAAAATATGCTATTACATTCCATTTCTTGACAAAAGAGAGAGAGAGAGAGAGGAACAAAAGCAGGAATCCTTACCAATAGAGCAATTTGTCTAGGCTGACATCTTCACAGAGAGACTGGAAATCTGCAACAACGAATTCACCTCTTGTTATAGTTCCAGTTTTGTCGAAAGCCATGATCTTAATCTTGGCGAATATTTCAAGATAATCCCCCCCTTTGACCAAAACACCAGATGTTGCAGCCTTCATAAGTGCGCAGAAAGTAACAACAGGTGTGGAGAGGATAAGAGCACACGGGCATGCACTTACTAAAACAACCAAAGCTAAGTGAAACCAATAGTTACGGTTATGAACTCTTAATGCCAGAGGAACAACTGCAAAGCTTGCTGATATAATTATAATGGCTGCAAAAGCACAACCCAGAACAACAAAAGAATGAGAAACAGATTCATAAAGGAAAAAAACAGGAAGACATAAGTCTGTTAAAAACTACACATATAACTAACCCGGCGTGTAGTACCCAGCAATTTTGTCAACGAATCTTTGAGTTCTAGACTTACTGTTTTGAGCCTCTTCAACAAGTTTTGTCATTTTAGATACAGCACAATCTTCAGCTAAAGCTATAGTTTTAATACTGATATAACCTGAAAATTTTTGAATGCTCAGCAGCTTAAAAAACCTTGAATTCTATTCATATCAGTGAGAAGAGAAAGTCTGCAGGTGCTACCATTAAGGTTCAGCGTGCCAGCCCATACGGTGGAATCCTTTTGCTTGTGAACTGGAAATGACTCTCCTGTCAAGGTTTTCTCATCTACTTCACAATTTCCATCTACAACAATTCCATCAATGGGTATAGTTTCGCCAGCCTTAACTGCAAGAACAGTGTTCAACTTCACCTCATCAACATCCACTTCTTCCCCAGTTTCAGCTATGATTGCTCTCTGAGGAGCTATGCTCATCAATGATGACATAACAGCATTGGCCTGAGACCAATTTGCACAAATCAGTTTTAAAGATTCAATTTTAGTAGTAGCAGTCTTGCAGTATTAGAAATGCGCTAGTCCGTTGTGCTGCCTGTCAAGTAGCTATCTGTATCTACTTAGCATATAGGACTAGAACACCCTAAAAGCTAGCTACCATAAGATTATTTTTGACCAAGTTTTTAGGTTGCTGAAATACCTTGTGGCCTGCCCTTGACTCGAGCCACTCCGCAATGGTAAACAGAAAGACAATGGTTCCTGCTTCAACATAATCTTTTAAAGCGATTGTGCTTATAACTGTCAAAAGTAATGCATAAGACAAGGTTACCATTACATTCAAAAAGCAGCCAAAGTATATCTATAGATCATGCAAGGAAATATATGACAGATTCCTTTGGGATTTCCCAATAATGTATTTTCCAAGTTGAACCAAAAATTTCAATGTATGCACAAATGGCAATTATTCCAACAAATCCAAGGATTAGGGAGAAATAGAAAAGCATCATATTGGATAGAGTTGTTTCAATGAAAAGATTAAATGAAAGCCAAACAACCTTATTGCAAGCAACAAACCATAAATCTAGTAAAAATATCATATTTTTCTTTTTATAGTTATTCCATTAAGCAATTTATGAATATCACTCTTACTCATGAGTAGTACGGGAGTAGATATCTTAGATTTGATTTCCTGTATCAGTATGGTGGAAGTTTCACCTATATGATGAGAGTTAAAAGAGAAATACCTCCCGACTCATGCTGTAGCTATGGACCTTTAAATCCTCCAATGAAAAAAAGGAAAAAAGAAGTGATTTTACCTATTTTGACGGAAATTTTTGAGTTTACCTGAACCGAACAAAATCCCCAGTGTAGAAAGAAATATAGTCGTAAAAAAAGAAAAACATACTGCTAGTACCATATGTAAACAAATTGCTAACTCGTAAATTATATGAATTTTTATTTGATATTTTATATGATTTTTATTTTAAATTTTTTATATCATTAATTTTCAAGATATAAATTGATTAAGATACTTTATTGATTGATCGTAATACATAAAAAGTATTACAATAATTTTAATATTATCATAGATTTAATCTTACTATAAATTACATTTGTCAAATAAATTAGTAATTACTTATAAACTAATTTTTATTAAAGAATTTAAGAGATACAATATTTTACATTGTGTTAAAATCAATTAATAATATCATTTTTATATAATTAATATTCATACATATAATAAATCTATGTAAAAAAATTAAAAATTTTAATTAATTATTTAAATAATTAAAATTTTTAAGTTTATATATATATATATGTTTGTTTTTAAGAAGTCTAATGAATAATAAATTTATTTTATTTTAAAATTTACGAGTTATATATACAGATAAAAAAACTATTTAAAATACTATCACAGCTTATCAGATATCAAGTGAGAATATCAAATTATTAATATTTATTAAAAATGATATATCAAGTAAAGAGATGATCATTACATAATTTTCTTGAGCGGTTACTGATTCCTTATTCCATTTAAATGCTGACCACGGACTGGCTGACCCACGAAAGTTGAGCATACAACTTCACCTGGTTGCATTTGTGGAAAATTTGACGCTAAAGATTTCTCCATATAAATATATATGTGTGATTTTTTTAAGCTAGAATATTTTATTAAAAAAATAAATAAACAATTTTATGAATATGTTGAGAGGTATATTCCAAAAATAACATGAAAAATTATCTGTTATGACTAATAATATTATTAACAAAACATTGTTCTAAAGAAAATATTCATTCAAATTTCTTTATTTAAAAACGAGTTCTGCTGTCCTTAATTTTTATTATTTTTATTATGCCTTATTTTCTAGTAAAATACAACTTCATGTGCACTTGCTTTACAATATCATATCTTTTTTTTTCATTTTAAAAGTTGAATATTATTTCATCTAAAAAAAGAGTGGTCAAACAATTATTTTACAGATAGAGTGAGTAATTAAAGTGCAACAAAAGAATTAAATAATATATATTCTCAAAATTAAAAACTTTTAATTTCTTAAAGAAAATAAAAAATGCCAAATTTACAATCTGATTATATTTGTCTAACGAAATCCCATAAAAAATATTTAATTAAAAAACCATAATATATATATATATATATATATTTCCCAGGAAAAAAAAAAAAAAGAGGGGGAAGAGCCTAATGCCTGATATACTTGGATAGGGTTTGACTTATATGTACCAGTGACGTGGAATATCCAAAAAAATATGATTCATTACATCAGATATATAAGAATTACGGATGTAATAAAATGATTATTTAAATTAAACAAGTTATAGTTAGAGATTGATAGAATAGTGTTCCAAAAATACCCTTTTGTTCAAACGATCTTAGTGACTTATTTGTAATGATATGGTAACTTATTTTGCTGGAAATATTATTGATGCTAATATTACCAAATTGGTTCCTGCACAAGACTGTTAACAAATATAAAATTAATTGGCAACACGCAAATTACATGAATTATAATTTAATATATTATTTTAAAATATATTAATAAATATATAAAATTTAAAATATTTATTATAACAATATGTATGTGGTTAAACAAATAATATACATTTTTTAAACAGATTATATAAGCATGCTATTTTTAAGGCTTTTTTAATTATATATTTTACAAAATTTTATAATTTTTTATTTTTATTTTTAATTAAATAATTTTATATATCAAAATAATAAAGTTTCTAATCACTTATTTATCAAATAATTAGCTTGAGAAATGATAAATTATCATTTCAAATAAATTCTAAATTTGATAAAGTGGCAAGTTGTTATTACTAATAAATTCTGAAATTAAAATTAATCATATATTAATTAATATAATTAAGAAATTGCAAATTTAGTAGTGACTATGAAATAGAAAAATAAAAATGTACGTTTCCGCACAGTCTTACGTTTTAATCCTCACCCAACTTGAAATTTGACTTTGACTTCTAACTTTTTTTTTTTTTTGGAGCAAAAAACACTCTTTCCTTCAAATTAGGGTTTACTTACTTTTCATTTGATTCAATTTTAATGAAATAAGAGATTAGTTAGAGTTGAACCTCTTAAATTTGAATATATGGAAGAGTGTCGATATGTTTAAATATATTCAATCTCTTAGATTGGCTTGGATGGTAAAAAAGTGTATTTTTCTCTTATAGTTATGGGCACAAATTCACTGTGATATATGAAAAAATATTTTTCTATTAATTCACTAGGTTCTGATAATTTGAATTGTGATTCACTTTTTTTTAAATTAGGGTTCATTATTTTAGAATTATGAATCAATTCAATTTAATTATTTTTAAATTAGAGTTCAATTGAGTGAAACTAGAGTTCATTATATGGTAATTAGGATTAGTTGAGTTGAATTGGTATTTTATATTCTCAAACTAAGATTTGATTCAATAAAATTAATGCTTGATCTTCTAATTTTTTATTGGATTCAATGTACATATGCTAACTATCTTAAATTAAGATTTACTCATTTCAAAATAGAGTTATACTAATTGGAATTAGAAATAACTCTATCTCTCTTTTCAAATTAGTGATTAATTCAACAAAATTAGGATTCACTCACTTTGAATTAGATTTCAATCCAAAGGAATTAGGTATCGACTATAATTAGATCAATTTAAATTAGGATTTGTTTGATAAATAACAATACATTATCTGCAAATTAGAGATTGATTCAATGAAATTAAGGTTTCATAGGTTCAAATTATTATATAATTACGGATCACTCTTTTATAAATTTTAATTTATTTGTTTTTAAAAATTATATAGTTTGTTGTAAAAAAAATTTATATGGCGACACTTTTTCATATTATAACAATGTTTTTTTCTAATGTTATGACAACATGGAAATTTTTGCAACATTTTTATAGCATTTTCAATATATGTTAGCATAATATAATTTTTTTTGACATTTGTAGAATATTATATAAAGTAATATAACATTTATATCATATGTTGTAATTAATGTTTTTATATTATAGTATTTAAAACTACAAAATAAATTTAAACAAAATTTTAAATTATCGGATGATATATATATATATATATATATATATA
>CATIWR010339753.1:0-15629 GCA_949677035.1 Omphalea diandra
ATTTATATATTTTTGCACTAATAATTTATCTTCATTCTTTTTCTTAGAAAATAGAGTTGCATCTACCAATCCTTTGATGAAACCTTTATCTACAAGAAAGTTGTTCAATCTCTCATACCAAGCTCTTGGAGCTTACTTCAAGCCATATAAAGCTTTAGTGAGCTTATACACATGATTAGGAAAGTAATTGCTTTCAAAACCAGGTGGTTGTTCAATAATGACTTTCTCTTCAATGTAACCATTAAGCAATGCACTTTTGACATTCATTTGGTACTACTTAAGTTCATGTGAGATGCAAATAGAAGGAAAATTCTAATGGCTTCAAGTCTAGCCACAGGTGCAAAAGTCTCATCAAAGTTAATCCCTTCTTCTTGGTTATAGCATTTGGCTACTAATTGAGTCTTGTTCCTAATAATGACTCCACGTTCATCAAGTTTGTTTCTCTGGAAGCATTTAATTCTAATTATAAAATGATTATGAGGTCTATGAACTAAGGTGCAAACTTTATTTCTTTCAAATTGATTGAGTTCTTTTTACATAGCAAGAACTTAATGTTCATCTTTAATTGCCTCATTTATGGGCTTAGACTCAATAAGGGATACAAAAGCAAGATTAATACATGCATTCTTAAAAGATGATATAATTATTACCTAACTTTATGGATCACTAATGATAAGACCTTTTGGGTGATCTTTCATGAAAAACTAGTCCCTTTCCAGCTGATTTTGCTCTTCATTAGGAGTTGGTGGAGATGGTTCTTCATTTCTTTCATTTCTTATGACTTGTAGCTTATCCACATTGTCTCTTTTTTCTCTAATGTTTAGCACACTCAAGGGTCCTGCAAGATCATCAACATCTTATATTCTTAAAGAAGTGGGATTATATTCATCAAATACAACATGCATAGACTCCTCTACAATAAGTGTTCTCTTATTGAAGCTTCTATACCCTTTGTAGAGTATCCAAAAAAAAATTCCTTTATCGGATTTAGAGCCAAACTTACTAAGATTATCTTTGGTGCTCAAGATAAAACACTTACAACTAAAAACTATGAAATATGCAATCTTGGGCTTTCTATTATTCCATAACTCAGAGAGAGTTCTTTTTGAAAAAGGTCTCACTAAGACTCTATTTAAGACATAGTAAGAAGAATTTACAGCTTTAGCCCAAAAATACATGGGAAGATTGTACTAATTCATTATGGTTCTAGCCATTTCTTGATGAGTTTTATTTTTCCATTCCAATACACCATTTTGTTGTGGAGTTCTAGGAGTTGAGAAATTATTTGAAATACCATACTCATCACAAAAACTATAAAACTTAGCATTCTCAAACTTACCTTCATGGTCACTTCTCACAAAAGAGATTTTCAAATCCTTTTAGTTTTGAATTCTTTTGGCAAAGGCTTTTAAAAAAATCAAAATAAGAATCCTTATGCGAGAGATGCAATGAGAAATGATTAATGCATACCTCCTAAATTAGATACCCTAGTGGGGCCAAAAAAATCCATACAGAGCAATTACAATGGTCTAAAAGAACTAACCTTGTTTTTGGCTTTGAATGAGGATTAAATTTGCTTACCTGTTTGACATGTTTCACAAACTCTTTTTGTTGTGAACTTGATTTTAGGTAGACCTTTAACCAAGTCTCTTTTCTTTAGCTTATTGAGGAGTTCCATGCTAGCATTTCCTAGCCTTCTATCCAAAATTTGCCTTCTTCTACTATTAAAAATAAACACTTTACATTATGGTTATCAAGAGAGCTTAAATCAATCATATAAATATTATGACTTTTCTATCAATGAACAAAATTTTGTTATCACTCATCCTTGATACATAGCATGCCTATAACTTAAACACAACTCTAAGGCCTTTGTCACACATTTGACTTACACTTAGTAAGTTGCGCTTGAGTCCATCAACAAGCAGTACTTTATCAAGGATAGGTGAGTAATCATCCTTATCAACTTCACCTATGCTAATAATTTTGGCTTTGCCATTATCTCTAAAAGACACATTTCTAAGACCTTTAATCTTTTCAAAGTGTAAGAAGAACTTTCTTTCTCTTGTCATGTGCTTTGAACATCCATTATTAAGATACCACTTTTACTCTCCAAATTGAGATTTCAAGCACATCTGCAAAATAAGGAAGGTTATATTTTAGGTATCCAAAACTTATTAGGTACTAGGGGGTTAGCTGTAACCATGTACTCATCATGCCTTCTAGATTAGCAATGATAGACAATACAACCATATATACCACAATAGAAACAATCACCATCAAAGTGAGATGGTATCCTACTTTTATGTAGCACATGTATATAGTTCTCTTAAACTTGTGGTTCCTTTGAGTAATGTGTGTAGAAGTATTTCTTATGTGAGAAACTCTTTTGTGTTGTGTGTGTTTGTACCTATAATTCTACTAATTTTTGTATCTTTGCATATTTTTCCTCTTAGGCAGGTAAGGGTGATACATGCAAACATAATTTACTCTAAGGGGAGCATTTTTCAATTTTATGTGATTGTGTTAAGACTTTCCTCTTGATCTATTATTTGTGGCATTTCCTTTTTTGGAAACCTTTTGTTTCATAACAAAGTTAGAAACATTATTCTCTTTAGCCTTGACAAACACCATTTAAGAAGTGGAGGGAGTCATTAAAGTAATAGCATTATAACCTAATCCATATTTGATAGATGTACTCCTTTGAGCCTTAAGGATGGAGTCTAACTTCTCCTTTCCTTTAGTGAACTTGCTGAGACTTTCCTTTGCTTAAGATTCTCAATTGTAAGAAACTCTACCTCCTTAGCTAGAGTTTCTTAACTTTAAGCACAATCTTTCAAGGATTTGTGCTCTTTTTTAAGAGAAAAGGTATTGGACTTGAGAGTCACAATGCTTATAGTGAGTTTGGTAAGTATAAAGTATAACTTATCTCTAGAATAAGAGTCAAACGGATTTATATCTTTATCACCATCACTATCACTGTCGCTATTAGATGTTGTTCACTTGAGGATTCATTTGATTGCTCCTCAATTGCCATGGGATAAAGGTTGGTAAGTTCCTTTCTTATTTCATCTTCATCAGGTTTGGAATCACTAGAGTCATCCCAAGTGGCTTTACATACTTCCGTTGCTTTCTTAGAAGTGAATTTCTAGAAATGAGCTTACTTTTCTTGATCTTAGGGCAATCTGACTTTATATGCCTTTTCACATTGCATCTATAGCAGATGAGTTGACTTTTTTTGCCTCTCTTCTTATAGCTCTTTGTCTTTCTACCCTTTTTGTTTGAAATGAATCTCTTTACTTGCTTAGTGATGAAGGCAAAATGCTCATCTTCACTACTATCTTCATCATCACTAGAAAAGGAGGATGTTAGTAAATAAGAAGTAGAAGGAGTTTCAAAACATACCTCTTTAGGTTTTAATGCCAAGTCTTTCTTTTGTATCCCTAAGTTTTCATCAGGTTTCTCAAAGTGATCTTATGAGCCAATAGTTTTCCTATAAGCTTATCAAGTGATAGGACTTCTAATTTATTGGCTTTCTTTATGTTTGTCTTCTTAGCTTCCCACTTATCTTTGGAAAGTGTTTTCAGAATTTTTGCTACCATATCGTTATTTGTGTAAGACTTACCAAAGGTCTTGAGAGTGCCCACAATGTATAAGAATTTGTTGTACATCTCAGTAATAGTTTCATCAAGTTGGTATACAAAGGTTTCATGCATGTATGTGTGCATTTATATCTTTTTCTTTTTCATCTGGTTCTTTCATGCTAAGTCAGCAATATGTCCCATATTTCTTTGCCTAATGTACACATTTATAGCTTAACATACTAAGACTTGTGGATTGCATAGAAAAGAACATGCATTACTCTTTTATTCTTTAGGTTTGCTTTTTTTCTTCAATAGTCCACTCATTCTTTGGCTTTAGTATAAGAACATCTCCCACTAGCTTCATTGGAACTTCTCTTCCTTCCTCAATAATTTCCCATAAGTCACTAGTTTCACTATCAAGGAAGATTTCCTTATGATTATTCCAGTAACCATAGTCATCTCCCTTAAAGAAAGGAGGCTTATGGATGAATTAAGATTCTTCATAACTTACCATGATCTTTGCTCTGTAAACTTAATCTTTAATCAAAAGACCTACTCTGATACTAATTATTGACCCTTGGTGTCCTAGAAGGGGATTGAATACGGTAATGGAAATAATGACAAATTCAAACTCAAGGCAAAAATAGATGAAGAATCAAGACACAAGATTTATAAAGGTTCGGTACAACTTGCCTACATCTTTTCCTCTAGTATATCCATTAAAGCCTTCATTATTTTGATAGCTTAAGGTATCAACAACGTTTACACAAGTTAGTTTTTGGGCACTTCAACCTTTACATAAATAAGTTTTTTAGCACTTACCAAGCCTTTACAAGTGATTAATTTTTTGGCACTATCAACTTCAACCCTTACACAAGTAAGTTTTTTAGCACTTACCAAGCCTTTACAAGTGATAAATTTTTAGGCACTATCAACTTTTTCCAAGTAGTTCACAATTACTGCTTAAACCTTAACCTAAAGTAGTTTCTAAGTACTACCTTAAACCTTTCATAAGGGATACTATCAAAAAGTTTTTCAACACTGAGTTACATAACAAGAAATGCTAACATTTATAGATGAATGAAAAACTCTCTCACTCAAGCAAGCATGCATGCCCAAAGTACATTCATAAGGTATACTAGATGTGAGTGATTAAGTAATAATGGTTCTTGAGATGTTGGTCCTTTAAATTTTTTTTAAAGATAACTCTTTTAGTTCTCACTCAAGCTTGATCAATGAATGTCCTTTTAGATGCTAGATCACTCTTTCTTCATAAAGTAATAGCCTTTTTTTATTAAGAATAGCTTTCACAATGGATTTCTCATTTATTGAAATAGTTTTTTATTGTTTTTGTTGATAACGGTTCCTTTGTATTGGTTGAACAAGAAACTAGCCATTAGAGAAAAGCTATCACTTCACATTATAAAATGTAAGCAATTAACACCACTTGAATAAACTTCATAATCGTTGTTAACCCATCAACCATAGTTGATTTCATGCAGACGAGTGCTTGACAAACAATATTCAACTTCCACAGCGTTGGTCCTATCTAAAGACCTATTGGAAGTAACTATTTAGAGTTGGTGCAGCAAGCCTCTTCCTTTCCCCTTTTTTAATTAATCAAAACACTTATTCTTCAATAGTCATTGAATATCAATAATGGTCATTAATTTTAACCTCAATGCCCGTTGGAGTATGATCAATCCATATTGTTGATTTCTAGAAAATGTGGTCTTTATGCTCTATTTTTCAAAATCTACAGAGGTGATTCAACATTTGTTAGAGTTCTAGCAATGCCCATTGCAAACATCTCAATGCTTGTTGAATATTTAGTTGTACCCTATTAGGAGGTCTAAAAGGTATAACTCAAATTAGAGCACTTTTCCAATGCCGATTGTAAAGTATGAAGCCATTGCAAGGTCTAGAGAGCATTACTCAATCTAGAGAATTTCTCCAACGCCTGTTGTGAAAGTGCAACACTAATTGTAAGGTTAAGTTTAAACCCTATTGTGAATGCACAATGCTCATTATAAGGTTTAAAGTGCATAGTTTATACTTGAGCATTGATCTCATGCCTGTTGTCAAAGGGGTAATGCTATTTATGAGGGCTACAACATCTGTTGTATCATGGTAATGCCAATTGGTCTATTTAGTTGAGTTTGCTTTGAATTTCACTCTCTAATACTCATAATTTTTAACCTTCAACTCAAATGTGCTAAAAGTAAATTCTTCTCCAAATATTACAGTTCATGAAATTGATGTACCTATAAGTTTTTAACATAAACAATCTCGGACAAATGTTAGTCTTATATCTTATTTGTAATCATCAAAACAAGGACTTGAAACCTAGAAGGTTCAATAAATTTTAGTAAGATCTCTTTCTTACTTGCATTTCTTTTATGTTTTATTACTTCATCCCTATGATGATTATTAACATGTGCTTCCTTTGCGTAGGTGGTGGATGGGACATGATAAGTCCCATTATGCATGATTTTGCATGATTATGATTGGTTGATATGCATGACCCCCCCCCCCCTCTCCGCCTCATTTAATGTTACATGCCTTGCAGCCCTTTTAATATTATTATGATGCCTTGATGATGATATGCTTAGTTAGATGCACTAGAAACATGTTTAGGACTGTTAAACAAACTAATTAATACTAATGCTAAAATGGTAAAAGGTGAACCAAAGATATCCAAAGGTTAGATCCCTACATTTAAGTAGTTTAGGGGTTTCTAACCTCTTCCCCAAGCCATACCAATTTTTGAACTCGATCTCTAATGGGGTGAAGATGAAATTGCCCTTCTAAATGACTTATGTGGGTTTAGATTTTGCCTTTGCTCAAATTCTTGTATTGATGAACATATTATCCTGCTTTGGCCACCCGTTGACACCTAAAATTTGAAAAGTGATTCGAACTTATATGAGGCCCAAAGGATCTCTTATTGACTAAACATTAGCCATATTTAAGGGTTACTACCAATGCATAACCCTTGTCCTCTCGATCCCTTGTTGATCAATAAAAGGATGGAGTTACAAGCAAGATTCCATTTGTTCAAGCGTAACATCGATCCACTATTTGGGTGCTCATAGTTGGCAAGTTGAGGATTTCAACACCATTATGAACTTCATACTTTTAGAAGCCTTTTTTTCTTTTTTATATGATTACTTTACTAGCACATATTTTATTTTTTTCTTTCTTCATTGATTCTATGAAATAATCTTTTATTTTTCTCTATTTTCCTCTTATTTTCCAAAGTTGAGACCTAAAGATCATTTGACACATCTTTCCAACTATTACTTATTCCCATACTCAACAGCTTTGGTGCAAGCTTAAAAGCCTTACTATCAGGAAACCTTTAGTTTATCTAATCAATTAAAGGCATTATTTGGGTGCCTTAAAATCTTTTTTAAAACAAATGGTGACTCTTTTAAAAACCCCATTCGGTAAGAAGTTAATATAGTAAGAGAACTACCTTCAAATTCCACACTAGAATTCCATGCATACACCTACCTACAAAAAAAAAAAAGAATCAACTTCATATTAGCTTTTTAATATGAAATAAGAAATCAATCTATCTCATTCATTACTTTTAACTCTAAATAGAAGATAAATATATTTTAGTCATAGCTTTCCAACTTACAATAGGAAGTCAATTCACCTTAGTTGTAGCTTATAACTTCATATAGACAATCAATTACAACTTTTTTAAGCTCAAAATAAGGAATCAATTTACCTCAATCGTAATTTTCTAGCTCTAAATAGTAATTAAGTTATCCTTTAGGGAATTAACAACACCACAACTCCAAATAGGAAAACTCTTTCATTATTTGCTTTTAGCACTTTAACCCTAAATATGGAAGTGGTCTTTTATTGTTTACTTTTTGCTTCTTAGCTTTAAATAGGAAAATACTAAACATTCTTCTTTCTCAGCATTCTAACTGTGGATAAAAAAATTGAAACCACTTCTTAGTAAAAATGGATAACCTGCTTTCAACATTAGTATCATTTACTTATGAGTAAATGTTATCAATTAAAGAGGGGGTTGAATGGTACACCTACTAGTTTAACCCACTTTTATACTACAATTCTACCATAATTAAAATTCTACTTCTTTTAAGCCTCCTAAATTTTCTTTGCCTAAAAGCACTAGAATTGATAGGATATTTGGCAAAACCAAACAAAGATATAGAAACAACACAAAAAGAAAGCAAGTATTTTATCTTATCTTTTTTGAGATTTTCATCTTTGAATTTTGAGCTTTAAATGAACATATAAGTAACTTAAAAAATTTAGTCCTTAGAAAATAAATTTTGAGTTTAAAAATTAAAAAAGACAAAATCAAATTTCAATTTCAAATCAGATTATAAAATCTAATTTAAAATTTAGAGGTTAAAGTAATGATTATTAGAATCCAAATTAAAATTTAAAAGTTCAATCCAACCCTTAGAAGAGGAGGCAACTAGCCTTGTAGCCTAGTTATTGCTTTTCATAAGCTAGTTACTACTCTAGCTAGGGTGATTACTAGCTTAAAGGGGAGGTTTCCGACCTCTATAAGTAGAAACCTCACCCTTAATTACCTCATTTCAAATCCTCTATCTTTCTTTTGAAATTCAAATGAATCTTATTATTATATCTACTAAATTAACTTTTAAATCTCTTTCTTAGATTTATCAATACCTATCCATATCACTCTAGAAGGGATAACTTTAAACTATTGTAAAGACATCTTAATAACTCTTCCTTCTTACACCTTGTCAAGGTTCTTGCGTTATTTGTTTATTTCTTTCTTAGCTAACCTTATATGTAAGTATGACGAGGTAACTAACATAGTTAAATCATTACGTTAGAATGCATTACATCAAGTAAGAAGATTAAGCTTTAAAGCATATTCTTTTAAATAAAAAGTGCAACCATTAAAGTTAGTCCTTCTGTCAAGGAGTTCCATTGAAGCAAGTTAACATCTCTAAGAAGCACTCACTAAATAATGCCTATTGAAGACATCTAACATTCAACCTTTATTGAAACAAATTCAATTAAAAGCATCAACAAATGCAATAGAAAATAAATTTAGATACCATTATTCATATCAAGACTTTAGAGTTATAATTAAGAAGAATAATATGCATTCTCTTGATAAGTACCTTCATCCAAATACTCAATATGTGTGCTCCCCCACCCTCTTCTACTTCCCTTTCTGTAAATCCCTTTACAAAAAGAATAATAATGTCCTAATTTCCAATCTAAAGGGATAAGAATTCCAGCCTCAATATAGACTTCTTTTCTTAAACCTCCATTTTTCTCTTTATCTTTCTTTAATGTTCATTTACCTTTTCTTAAATTATGCAATTAAATTATTTAAGAGTCCTTTACTCACTTTTGTTATCTTTTCCAAACTTTTAATTCAATATGGATACCTAATACCTCTCCATCTTCATACCAATTCTAGAATCCTACTAAAATTAATTTTTAAGGGAAATAATGAATGTTGAAGGACTTTCTATTAATGCCCCTTTTTCCAATGGAAAGATGGATTTTTTTTTTTTTTTTTTTGGCTATAATAATGAAGTTATGAGTTAACTTCTCACTCATCTTTGTCCTAAAAGCTATTTAAGCTTACTCACTAGCCTACTAATTAGCTTATATGGGGATGCAAAAATGAGATATCATTAAATGAATTTACAGTTTGAATGGCAATAGTATAGTAAGGAGTTAAGCAAATATTGCTCCATTTAGACCCCCGTTAATTATTTAAGAACCAACTATGAATCTCAAACCACCAACAATTATTTTGCTCCAAACTCTTGGGGGATCTCTAATACAATCATTAAAACCTCATATTCAGTTTTGTTATTTCTACCTTCGAAAGCTAAGTTAAAGCTATGTTTACTATTTTAGCTAACCTTTTTATGTTTGACCCATTAAATTTAGGACCCATGTTGTTTCTCTACCCCCATACACCTATAACTCATGGTCTTTCTATACACTTAACTCTAAGGAAGGATGGTCTACTAAAAGATCTATTAATGCATGTTTTTTCACAGATTTTTAAAGGAAATAAATTAGTGTAAATTTAGTAAGCACTAGAGAAACACTTACCAATCCTTTCAGTGATTAAGTGTTTGTTGAATATGCACTTCACCAGGTCAGTATGAGACACCACATATACTTTTGACTTGATTAAATAGTACCTCAACTTTGTTAATGTAAAAAACAAGGCTAAACATAACTTTTCTATTAGAGAATATTTAACTTTTATAGGTATCATTAGTCTTCATGACCTATTGAATTACTTTATGCTAATAAATAAATTGTGGACTCATTTATGACTGAAAGGTACAATTTTAGTGGAACTCCATCTCTTAGTGGCATCAAAACTAGTGGATAATTTTTTATTTTATTAAAGGCCACTTGGTGGTGCTCCTTCCACCTAAGCCTCTCTAATCGATTTAGCATCAAAAGATCTTAGAACACCTTGGTTTTTCCTATCAAAATAAATCTCATTAGATAATTTACTTGCCTCAAAAGGCATGACCAAACATTGAAATGTCCCAATTGCACCTAAACATCATAATGTTGTCTTTAAAATGTCTTCCTTAATTATTAGGATCTAGTTGTATCTTGAGAAACCTTCCATAAAGGACAATATCTCATTCTTATAATCAACATGAACTAACATGTTAGCTATTATCATGGCATACATATATGTATAGTAGAATCATTAAAATCCTTAAAATGCACACAAACATGAAGCTTTCCATTCTTTTAACAATCAAACCATATTACAAAGTAATTATGCATACCTTATTAGCCTAATAAATTCTTTCTTTAATAACTTTTTAATTTCTTCTTTGACTCTCAACTCAAATCTTTTTAGACATTCTCTTTAGTTGTTGCTGATAAGAATGAAAATATGGCTTGATAAGAAGGTGATGCTCTACAAGGCTTCTGTTAAGCCCTAACATTTCTTCAAGCAAAACAATCAATAAACTCTTTCAACACCTTCATAATTGCTTTCTTTATATCCTCAAGAAGTAATGAATTGATTAAAGTGATTCTTAGCTCCTCAACTGAATCTAGATTCAGTTCTTTCATAGTTTCATATACTTTTGACTTTAGATCTTCAAACTTTGAATGTGCTTGTTCTTAGTCATTAACCTAAATCTCCTCTATTTATTTTATTTAATTCTTGTTCAAAAATTACCTTGACACATGGACATCCTGAAGTGCTTCTAACTCTAACCTATCAAAAGTTTGTTACACATATAACATGAGTTTATAGTTATAACTATTGTCAACTCTTCTTAGTGTACTTAATCATCATTAATCTCCTTAATGATTAGATCAAACATCAATCACTCTGTCACAATGGTTGTAGGTTTAAGAAGGGGTTTAACTTTGAAGCTTTGTTTGCTTTCTTAAAATGTAAACATGTCTAGGATCACCATTCTCTTCCTTGCATATGAATTTAATTGGCCTAAAGTCCACATCATAGTACTTCACCACTAATACATCTAAGAAAGATTATTTGTTACCCATACTACTTCTGCATAATATTTTCCAAAATAATAGAAACTACTAAATGGAAGATACCATACACCAATTGGTATGAATCCAATCCCTCCCTAATAAATCACTCTAATTGCTTGAGGAATTAATAACAAATAAAGCAAATAAAAAGGTCTTACTCCTAATGGTGACTTAATAGGTAAGACTTCGAAAGTCTTAATGATATTCCTATTAAAAGATAAGATTGAAATTTTTATTGCTATTAAATCTTCATAAATCTTGCCCAAAATATTTAGCATTTAAAGTGGCAATATACTAAGGATTAATGTCCACCATGACTCTTAAAATTGCTCTCATTTAAATGTGCTTTAACATATAAAGGACTTATATGTTTTGTTATTTGTATAGATGGTTTTTAAAATATACCCTCTTTGGCTTGTTTGAGCTAGTGACTTGAATTGTAATGCCATTATAACAATTCTTTGCTTTGAATTTACTCCTAGTGTTTCAGGCTCTTTCCACCTTTACCAAGTCTTCCTTCATATTTTTAAACCTAAAAAAGGTGGTGGCAAAGTCATAGTAGTAGTTGCATAACCAAAGGGAACATCCTTCCATTGAAGGATGTTCATTCAAACTATCCACTAAACTTGCAATGGAATTTGTATTTTCTATGGCCTTCCCTTAAACATTGATTTTTCAATCTTAGGTTGGATCTTTATTGATGTTTTCTTCTTTCTTTAGCTTTCTACCTCAGGAGATTTCTATTTTGTACTCTAGTGAGTGGCTCAGGAAACTTTTTGTGTTGCATTCTATGTTGTTGCTAACTTGGTTATACTGGAGGTGGAACCACAAACCTTGGTTGCTTTTTCTCGAATCTGGGTATAGAATGAAAATGAGCATTTGGGAACACTAATGATTTAATGTTATCTTTCATTTCCTATTTGTAGATAGGTGTTTTCTTTAGAATCCAAACCTTTTGAGGTGCAAAATGAAGTGCCCAAAGTTGATTCTCTCTCCTTTTTTTTAAAAAGCCCAATAAAGACCTCAAATCGAATATGGCTAAATTCATGAAAACCACTAATGGAAAGGGATCTTCATTAACAAGTATTATTTCTTTCTTCTTAGGAAATTTCAGCACTTTTTTTTTAAATTTTCTCTGGAACAACATTTTTAAAAGCCTAACATGAGTTGGTGAAATGAAAGGAGTTATAATACTTATAGTAATCCCTCCCTTTGCATTTCTTCCTTAGTGGCGGCCTATAATATATAGGGAGCTTGATGAAATTCTCCTTTAGAAAATATTTTATTTATTTAAAAAACATCAAAAGCATATTATGGTGTTGTACTTATGGATTGTGTCTTCTTCCAAGCTTTAAAAACTTTCCCGATGAAGGGTGGACTCACAAGTCCCAAACTCTCTATTATAGCACTCCTTTTTTTATTCTCTTCTTGGAGTAACTTTTTATATTTTGTGATCTTATTTGCAAGTTCATAAAAGTCACAAAATTCCATGCCTTATAATTTCTTGCATAATTTGATATCAAGACATCTTTGTGCCATCTTCATAAAATCAATTTCAAGCAAGTAGATTTTACATCTAATCCTTATTTTTTAAAACCTAGTTATGAAAAAAGCCCATTTGTGTAACTCTCAATAGCTTTATAATGCACACCTCATGATCTACCTTGAAAATTTAGGTATGGGATTCCTTTCCATATCCTACCATATGTGGATGGAATTCCTAGGCTAGGTTACATATCAAGTAAATGTATCATAACTTAAAGTATGAAAATTTTCATAATTTGCAAGTTTAACATATTGAACTATTAATCTTACTATATGTTCCAAAATGGACTACCCATCCTTTTTAGAAAACAAAGTAAACTTAGGAATCTTATGTTATTCTTATCAATTGCATTTGGGTAAGGCTTATGGAGCTGTAGTCAGCCTAGTTTTTGAAGTCTTCGTCCATAAAGCCCTTGTACTGCATTTCTTACTACCTTCATATCCATCTAAGGTGTTTATAGGAATGGTTGCATAACTTTATTGATTCTTCTTAAGGAAATACTTTCCAAGTTTCCTCAATGACTCCCCATAACATTTTCATATCAGTAAGGTTGATTATTAGGATTCATGGTAGTAAAAAAATTGATATGGCAACACTAGCCTATAATGGAAGCAACCATTATAAGTTGCCCTTTGATGGGCATTCCCATCCTCTCTCTTGTGAAGCAGTAAATACCTCTCTTTTATTTGGAGAGTTTGAGGATTGTAGAGCCAATAGCTTCACTTTGATTCTCAAAGGATTTCCCCTAGCTCCTTAAGACCTAACCTTCCTTACTTAGGTGTAGCATCATGATTCTCACTCCTAAGACTTTTCTAAGTTAAATTAGAGGACATTTTTTCTATTAAGTTAGCCATAATAAATCTAATTTCCTATAGTAATATTTCTTGTTCCTCTACAACTTTTCTTTTGATTTTCTATCATGCTCTTTTAGGCCTATTTAGGTCTGTGCTTAAAGGCGTTTTAAGTTGCACCTAAAATCTTCCATCAAAGCTTTTGAATCAGAAGTATTATTAATAACTAAAGGTAGAGTCATCTTTCCGCCCCCCCCCCCCAACAATAAGGCTGACTAAATGTGTTAGGGCCTCTTGGTGTTAAATGCCTTGAGGCATTAGAGTCCTTTTAATTTGTTCGATAAGTTGGGAAATAAACCCTATATATCCTGCTTCTCCAGTAGAGACCTTGACATCGTAAGATCGTTCAATATTTTTTCTAGTAAAACTTATCTTTGATGCCACATAGAATTGCATTTTGTCGAGTGTACTAAAAATATTATTGGCTATAAAATTGAAAAGGGTAAGCCATGTGTATGAGGTACACAAACTATATATGCAGATATGCCTCTTCGACTTTTAAATCAAATTAAGTGTGGATCTCCAAACTTTTTTATCACAATTTACTTGAATTTTTGTGGAAAAAGCAAGTACTAAAGAGAATGGAAATTTTGATTAATGAAGCTAAAAGCAAAGCATTGGAAAAGTTTTATTGTTTGAACTAAATTTAAAAACAAAAGCTAGATAACAAGGTTGGAAATATTGACGGGAATTTAAAAAAGGAAACAAAAAATTTGCTATTAAAATTTGGCTTTGTTTAAGTAATATTATACTTGATTGTTGGTGTTATTAGATAATCATTGGTTTCTTCTTATTGATTCCTTTCTCCTTTTATCTAAGATCTCTAAAAATAAAAACACCAGTCACATTTAGAAAATAACTTCCACATCTAGGTAATCGTATAGTGCTATGTTACAAACTAACATGTAGTGTTTTATTACAAACTATTTCCTAAGTCCTCACCTTTAGTCATTTTTCATTTTTCACATAAACTACTCCATTACTCACTTAATCTTGAAAACTTTAGCTCTGCATTCCACTTAACTTTCTTAACTATCATTAATTAATGGATGCATTAAATAAAATTTCTTGAATTTTATTATATAAAAATTATTTAATTAATTAAATAACTAATAGAATGGGTCTCAAAAAATTAATTGAATTAGATGAGATTAATTTATTTTGAGTACAAATAAAAAAAGTAATACAATATTTATTAAAACAAAAAGAAAAGGAAATTAAAAAATTTGATACAATTGAATAAAAGACTAATTTTGTGGAGCTCAATATGATATAAAGATTTTGTTGTGGCGCTAGCAATATCGAAGACCATCAATTAATTCTACAATAAGCTTTGTTTGGATTGATGGTTGATAAAGGGTTGGAAGGATTATTAATAAAAATTATTTAATTAATTAAATAACTAACAGAATGGGTCTCAAAAAATTAATTGAATTAGATGAGATTAATTTATTTTGAGTACAAATAAAAAAAGTAATACAATATTTATTAAAAGAAAAAGAAAAAGAAATTAAAAAATATGATACAATTGAATAAAAGGCTAATTTTGTGGAGCTCAATATGATATAAAGATTTTGGTGTGGCGCTAACAATATCGAAGACCATCAATTAATTCTACAATAAGTCTTGTTTGGATTGATGGTTTATAAAAGGTTGGAAGAGTTATTAATAAAATTGAATGGATGAGTTTGGTTTGAACAGAAAGTGTTAAATTATATTTGTGTTTGGGATGGTAGGAATATAAAGAAATAGTTTGAGATTAATTTTATTTGTTTGCAATGGAATGGGATGTAATATTAACTTAAAATTGACAAAAACACTCTTAAGTTAATGATTAATTTAATTTAATTAAAAACATTATGTGATTTGATTTAATCTAATGTATTTAATTATGAGAAAATAAATTTTTATATGAGAATAATTTTATTAATTTTGAGAAATTAAATCATTTATAAAAAATATTTCATGACATGAAAATAATTAATTATGAATGATTTGTTATTTAATTTAAATAAATTTAATGTTAATTTATTTAAGTGAAAATATTATATTTATATTTAAGAGAATTAATATAAACATGTTAATTTATATATTTTATAAAAATTAATTTAATTA
>CATIWR010339770.1:0-24423 GCA_949677035.1 Omphalea diandra
TAGAGAGGAAAGAATATGGAGGAATGATGAAGAAAAACTAAGCTAACAAGGGTTTCAAAAGAGTAGTTTGCTTAGTGACGAAGGAGTGAGAGAATCGAGTTAATTATAGAGGTTTCATAATAGACAAAAGGACAGACAATCTTTTCGCCACTTCCTATAACATTTCTTTAGATTGGATACATACAAATGTCAAAAAAGAGTATAAAGCACATACAGGTGAATAGTTTGGTTAATAAATTCATAGAAGCTATGTCAAATAGGTATGTGCCGTAAACTTTTGACTACTAGTGTTTGTGTAGGCTCCCATAGTGGAGAATTTTTTTTGAGCATGAGCTGTAAAGGCTTTGCATGCTTTGCATAATGGGGAACGAAGTTGCGTAGATAGTTGACAATTTTGAGAAATTGTTGTATCTGTTTCTTTGTCAGATTCTCATTAGGGAATTTTAATAATTCAGCTGCAAAAATCTACACATTTTTTTGCCTATACGACAAACAAATTCACTTTATAGACTGGTTAAAATATATGTTGCTGAGATTGTGAGATTACATGGCATTCCTGTTTGTGGTATTTTTTACATGTAAAGTTTTACGTTAACTTTTGCATGTTATTGGTTATCCAGTGGCTAATTGTAATTTACATGTGCAAATACTTGCAATTCTGGTTTAAGCTGATAGCTATATCAGTAGGATTTCTCAAGTCCCAGATCAAACATAATGGTTTTTTTTATGATGGGATACTTATAGAAGCACTTAACTCATTGTAAGTGGCTAAATTGTTTAGTTAAATGCTCCTATTTGGTTAACTCAATCTAAAATGTAATGTCTTGATGGATTAATTTTATTGTTCAAGGATGAAATATAGATTGTTTCTAACTATGAATTATGTTATATTTGTATTTTTGAGAAGTTAACTTTATGTTGGGACTTGAGATTGAATGGGAACATCCACAAGTTTAAATGCCTTTTCAGTAAACCTTTTTCCAGCTGATTAATGTTTCTTGCTTTTGGAAAATAGAGTTCTTATTTAGGAATATGGATCTAACATTAGTTTCATCAATTAATTATTGAACTACTTATAAATATAGATGATTAGGTGAGTATCTAGTTATTTTTCAGCTACTTACAGGTATTGAATTTTGAGGATGAAATTCTTTATAAAAGGGGAAGAAATGTAACATCTCTATCCACATCCATTGACATTATCACATTAACATATTCATTGCATAAATGATATGAAATCCCATATGAACTTATGCATTAGATAAATGATCATTTAGTCATGCAATTTGTAGAACCATCACAATGACACTTGTACCGTTACAGTTGGGACACTTGAACATATATGTAGTGTTTGTATAGTTGCATAAAAAATTGTCTTATGTTGTGTGCATGTTATAACATCATAAATAATGGTGTTATAGAGCTTATTTAAGAGTATAAGGAGCTTTTAGGGATTGAGAGTTGGATCGAGGTGCTTAAGGAGTGAAGAAGAGGGACTAAAATAGGAAAAGTGAACTTCCAACCAATGGAAATGAAGCACCATGATTTTATATTGTTATAATAAGTTTACATCTGAGAATTAGGGTCAGAATTAAGAGGAAAACTGTGAGTTGTACCAGAAACAAAGAGAGAGCTAAGGAAGAAAGAAAGAAGAAGAAGAAGAAGAAGAAGAAGAAGAAGAAGAAGAAGAAGAAGAAGAAGAGAGGGAGAAGAGTGAGCTGCCTAAGGTTTTCTAATTATGGGATAATAGGTAAGTTAATTTATCTTCTTCTAAACTAAAATTAACCTCTCATGACATTTTAATCATGCATGGTTAGTGAGAATTATGGAGTAATTGAGGTAGAGCTCTTGGATGGAAGTTGAATCCAAGAGAACAAGAGTTGTTTGTGCTGTATTTTGCTATCATAATGGAATTTTGCATCCACGATTTCATAACACTAGAAGAGGAATTCAGGAAAGTACAAAATATGAAAGTTGTAGCTTTATGTCTCATATAAATGCCTATGAAATGGTTTTGCTTGATTTGGTCTATGTGAGGAGATATGACTCCTTCAATAGGACTGGGTCAAATCCGAACTGAGATGATCTTAGTCTTCTATTTTCTTATATTTTGATGTCCTTATGTTCTGATTTTGACAAAGTGTGAAAAATTAAATTTGTAGGGTTATGTTCTCTCTAAATACTTGTTAATCAGTTTTGATTGATTTGCTGTGTGGAAAGAGAAATGGCTCATTGATTGGGACTGACTCTGTATAGGGATGAAACCTCACATTTCTTTTAAATATGTTTTCCAAGAATTTGATGGCCATAGATTCAGAATTTGATGATGGTCCAAACTTGAAAGCTATATATTTATGTCTGATATACATTCCTGTGAAATATTGTTGCCAAATCGAGCATGGTTGTTAAGATATGATTCCTTCATCATGACTGGTTGTCATCATGTTACAAACCTGCTTACCCTGAGATTGGTCCTTTGTTTTGGTGAATTTATATACTAAATTAGACAATGATTAAAACATGAAAAATGTTCCTTTATATGTTTTGTAACTGGTGGTAGATTATTATTATAACAGGATTCATACAGTTTGAGATACACCCAAGAAGGTAAGACCTACTCAGACTGAGATGGCATTACAATAAGGAAAAATTAAAAAATTCACCACATTTTCTATGTGTCTGATATTGGCATGAAATTTGAATATGTTGTATCATTATGTGTCTAGTTTATTTGAAAAAAAAGAATCAAGTAATTTGGATGAGTATATCTAGAGTTATTATTGTGAGAGTATAGCAAGCTCAGACTGTCATATAAGGAAAATATGAATAAATACTAGGTCCATTTCATGAATCATGTCATAGTTGTATAACAAAATGAAAATCTTGCTTTATCATCATGAATTGAATTGGTGTATTGAAATATGTCCTCGAGGCATTAAGGATAATAGTGGAAATAAGCCGGGACCATCCACGGCTAAATAAGCTTGAAGGAGGAGATAAGTAAATAACTAATGGTACTATATGTATGATTAGTCAAATACCAGGAACTTATACTCATTGGAATGAAATGTTGTTTAATATGATGATATTATGGAATACATAGATGAAAGATTGTTATACTCTTGACTTATTTATTTTCATGAGATGTTGACAATATTTGATGGCCCATATGGCGATAATATTTGATAACCTATGTGGCGATAATATTTGATAGCCTATATGACGATAATAATTGATAGCCTATGTGGCGATAATAATTGATAGCCTATGTGGTGATAATACTTGATAGCCTATGTGGCGATAATACTTGATAGTCTATGTGGCGATAATAATTGATAGCCTATGTAGAGATAATACTTGATAGCCTATGTGGTGATAATACTTGATAAGCCTATGTGGCGATAATATTTGATAGCCTATGTGGCGATAATATTTGATAGCCTATGGGGCGATAATATTTGATAGCCTATGTGGTGATAATATTACTAGCCTATGTGGCGATAATATTTGATAGCCTATGTGGCGATAATATTTGATAGCCTGTGTGACAATGATATAATGGTCTGTGTGGCAATGATATAATAGTCTGTGTCATAAAAACATTTGATAGCTTGTGTGGTAAGAACATTTGAATGCTTGTGTGGCAAGAACATTTGATAGCTTGTGTGGCAATGATATAATAGCCTATGTGGCAATAACATTTGATAGTTTGTGTGGCAATGATATAATAGCCTGTGTGGCAATAACATTCGATAGCCTGTGCAGCAATGATATCTATAGCCTGTGTGAAAATAACAATATTTATAGCCTATGTGGCAACTAAAAATGAAAGACTTTGTGGCAGTGATATCTATAGCCTATGTGGCAGCAATTTATGACAGCATGTGTGGCAATAACCTTTGATAGCCTATGTGGCATTTAAGAGGTAAAACTATTTATTTCATACATGGATATGATGATGAGTTATTTATGTTTAAATATTGTTATGTTATTTGAGATTGAAGTATCGTTATGCATTTACTTGCTCAGTATGCAAGCTCACTCTTTTGTATGAAATCTTATTTTCAGGAAGAGTAGACTAAAGATTGCATCAAGTGTAGATTTCGAAGTTGCTGTCTAGCAGTGTAATAGAGGTTGGCCCAGTATGCAATCAATTAGTATTTTAACTTATTTATCTTTGTATGTTTTGTTGTAAATAGTTACTATGTGGTGAACAAGAAACATAGTGAAAAAAAACAATATAAAAAAAATTTAAATCAGGTCTTTAAATGACAATGGATCGACTAAGAGAGAATTTTTATGATTATTAAATGGGATGTCACATCAACTCTGCAAATCCATTTCACCATTGTCCTTCCACAAAAGGTACTCACCAATCAGGATAACCCTATAATATGAGCTTATGCAGCTTAAGCATAACCTTGGAAGGCTAAATAGTAAGGAAAGGGGGTCATAAGAATCTTCTCCTTACCTACTATGTACCTAGGCACCTTATGATATTGCCAGTCAAATAGCTTCATAATCTTTTACACTTGTGGGTAATCTAACTATAGTAAAGCAATCTTATCTATAGCCATGACCTGACAGTAAAAAATGGCACCAAATTCTTCTAGCATAGGGCAAATCTCAGTATCTCGAAATGAAAAGAATGGGCAATGGAATCCCATAGATCACAAGTTGTCCTCAAGAAATTTGTCTAGCCAAATAGATGATAGGTAATGGAGAGCCTCAAGACCCAGGTAAGTTATATCAGACCAAGCTTAAGATGGGAGAGACCTCAGGAATGCTCTAAACATGTTTAGGGGAGTGGAAATAAGGGATTTGAAGAAGAAAACCGTATGTGGATATTTATAGAAGAAGGAGAAGATGCTTAGTGCTAGATAGTTGTGAATAAATGTACATGGCTATATAGTCCATTTGAGCTGTCTATACAAACAACTAGTCACCTGCATATAAAACTTAATGGCCTATACATACTAGTTTTCCTAAAAAATTAGGCAGCATCCCTTCGCACTATGGGCTTAGGAGTTGTTTTATACTTGCTTCGAAAGACTATGTTCGCATTCAAAATGGGATAGAATAATTCAAACACACATTTAGAAGACAAGTTTAGGGCTAGATTCAAAATTATGTATTTCTACTAAAATAAGAAAATTCAAGAGCTTGCCAAAAAATGGAGGCAACATTTCCTCATCATGTCCTAAAAGCCTAGTGTTCAAGCAATCATAAAAAAAGTGCCAGGGATTTCAAATCACTTAATATAGCAGTAGACTGTGCCAAAATATCAATAATATTCAATAAATATATTGTACCGAAAGGAAAACCCTAAAATACTAGGAGCACTAGATAGGCTCAATCCCCTAAGCTCATTGAGGTTGTATGCTCGTCATCTACTCCTTACTCCTCCAAAATTAGTGACTCGTCAGAATTCTCAGTCGCTACTTTCATCATTGTCTCTATCTGGGCCTCCATCGTCTCCAAGCGTTGTTCCGTGTCCCTAAGCTCTTTGGTCAAGCATTGGACTTTCTCTTACAAAATGTATAAGGGTTAAGATGGATAAGACACTAATCACACAAACACACTCATGAATATGCATACATGTGTTATATATAGTGCTAACTTTTACTAACCTGTAATATGCTATTTTACTACCCTTTTCAGGGCAACAATTAGGTCCACTATGGCCACTGCTTGAACAAGAGGGATCTATATAAAAAAAAAGAAATATTTTAGCAATGGATACTCAAATCATAGTAACTAATACAAAAATACAAGTGGAAGACACTTACATGAGCAGTCTCGATCTGCTCAGAGGTGCAAGCTAAATGGAAGATTTGTAGTGACATCATTGACCCAGTCAGGGATGCCATACAAGACTCGACCACATTGTCTAACACAATACCTAGCTCATCGACGATGATGGTCTTTAGTCCTCTTGAAGTAGAAGTATGGGCCATCTTGTAGCCCTAGATAGCAGGAACAAGCTCAATAGGCCTCTACTTAATGTGAGCAATCATCCCTTGGGCACTACGACACAATATCATTCCCTCATGTCTTAAAAATGCCTGACTAGTTGCCTCTATCATAAGCATTGTCTTTACTAAAGCCTTAATCATCCAAATTCGATAGGGGACTTTGTTTGAGACAAGTTATACTCTCAGCAAGAATAACAAGGTTGCTTATATCTCCATGTCCTCCTTCATATTTATCACCTAAAACATGTTTAAGGGTGGGTATTGAGGAGTAGGCCGAGGGCCCGACTAGTTATGCCACCGATGATGTGCTCTTCTAATGCCACTCACATAAGGATGGACCCATCAGTAAGTATCACCTGTATGAAAGGTCCTTCACCACCTCTAGTTGTTAGGTGTCCGAAGGTGCCATCTAGTTCAAGTGCAACTATAATAACAACAAACAACCGCTATGAGTGTAAAATTAAGAACAATAATTAATGTACTGAATTAACTATTGTCTTTTTTGCATGGTAGAAGTATTTAGTCAAAGGTAAGACTATTCAAGTGTGCGCACCTAAGCTCTACCAATAACTCTTGCTAACGATTCATACTCCAATTCGCGAATTAAGTGTAACATCCCTTTATTTCTGTTAAGAGGTTACTCCCCTATGGGAGGCCTTGCTTAATGGCCTAGCCTTATCAATAAGCGCAATATCAGAACAAAAGTAGTCACAAATGAACTAAATGTATGAAGTAAAAAAGGATAAGGAGATACTCATAATAAGCACCCACTAGGCACCACACATGTAAGACTAACCCTAACCGCACCAATCTAGGAATTAGTATAGGCATGCTAGTACCGTATATCCTCAGTTGAAGGGATGGATAAGTCCTAAGTCCTTTAATGCTAGCACCAAGTAAATCTCTGCCACATTTGGCAAGTTCGATACTAAAGTCCTTGATAAGATGTATAGAAGGAAGCAACAAGTGTGTTAATCGACCACCTCTTGTGAGCTATCATCTATGACGGTGAGGGTGCTAGCCTTCACACTAAACCACTTGAAGGAAAGGCTCCCCTTGGTATGGGAAAACAACCCAAATGTTAAAGAAGATAATACCTCTACAATATCAACTCGTGCATACTAGAATTAGCAGGGATGGGAATACTTAAGAAGTGGGCCCTAGTTAGCTAAATGAAGTCACCAACTGTGATAGTGACTTCCCTAATCAATGGTAGAAAGTATGAGTAGTATCTATCCATCATTCGACTAATGCCTATTCATCATGGAATTGATTTGAGGAGCCTTCTTTAGAGGCATATGTGCTAAAGGTATCAAGCATGTCCCCTTTAAGTGGGCCACAACCTAATGATGTAACTCATAAAACCATTCCCCAACTAGGCCCATTGCATTATCCCCCCTTTTAAAAGGAGACATTGCCCTTAAAAAGAAAATAATAAATAAAAAAGAGAATAACAAACATTCAACACCTCGTGCAGAAAAAAAAATGGAGAAAACAAGTAAAGCAACAATTCAAGTAATAAAATTCATACCTAGATACATGAATCAAAGTCACCTAAGTTGGCTAGAAAAGGAAGTCAAATCAATAACCCAAGATAAGTGAACATTTAATTTCTCGACTAATAAAATACCATTTTATGTGTTTTATAATGTGCATGCAATTAATAATCTGGGGAAAATTTAAAAGGTACAGGGCATCCAATCCTAGTTATGAAGTCTTAAGTATAGTTTAGCAATTACATACAAAATGTTGCGAGTCCAACATGGTTCAACCTAGAATCAATAAGAAAATCCATAGAAAATAAATAAATATTTATAATTTATTTATTTATCTTAGGTATGTATTTCAATCCCTCATAGGTCATTCCACAAATTAATCTTAAAAATTTTTTGCAGGTTACTAAAAAATAATAACATGCAAATCAAGACAATAAATTAACCCAACATATAGAAAATAAATGTCATTTAAAAATAAACGGTATGTGTCCTAAAACAGTCCCTAATATTCTCATGTAAGAAAGAAATTTTGGGCCAATGTCTAAAATCTACAATGCTAAGAAAAAAGGATAGCAAAATTCAAAAATAAGAAAAAGAAAAAAACACCTACCACTCTCGAGATGGCTTCTGCTACATGACAATACAAGTTGCAGACCATTGGTGTGTTACGACATAAAGTGAAACCTACTGGAGTAATCTTCAGGGTTGCCTTCATCAAGGGGTTTACCCTCATGAAACCCCATATGAAGTGCAATTGCTCCAAGGTTTTATACATAACAGGCTTCTCACCGGAAAACTCCTTAGGGATGTCAAACATACCATTGTCATCAAAACTGACCATCACAGAAGTCCAAGAGTAATGGAAACCTAAGAAAGATAAGTTCATATAGTTTTTAATGAGAAAAAGTAGAGAGAAGAAGGTGAATAATGTGCATGAACCTTAAACCTGCTTGTAAGACTTATATAAGAGGTGAGATTTGTACAACAAACCACCTTCTAAGTTACGGAAATAGACTCCATCAAGTTGGCTATACAGACAACCTAGTTATCTATACAACCCATTAAAAAAAGTGGGCAAAACTACAAGAGGTGAAAAAAATGAAAAATGAACCCTTAAGGTAAGTTACCAAAGCACCCTTAGCTCTACTAGAGCCTGAAAAACCCTATTCAATCTTCCTAACTACCAAAAAAATTACTAAAATGCCTTCAATGACAAAATTAACCTCTCTAAGAGTGCCAAAAGGATTCATGAAAGGGAATTCATATTCCTAAAATCATCCAAGCTCACTAGAAATAATCATCATGACATTAGGCCCGAGCCCACTCTTTTAATGGATTCAAGTCTCCAAGATGGCTAAATGGGTTGTAACAGTATGAATTCACTACGAAGGGGCCAAAAAGGCCAAAATGACATAGGAAAATACTCTAACATGCCAAAAAGGCACATATGACATAAGATCAACCCCAAGGGGAATCCTTCAACCAAAACCACTAGCTAGAAGGGCTAAGACACTTTTAAAAGATTTAATAACATTAGTAGTTATAAAAAGACAACTACAAATAGATGAGATGCATAAAGCACTTTGTACCTATAAAAAAGCTACCATAAGAAACTCAGTACCCACTATAAAGCTACTAAAGTTGGCAAGAATACCTGGTACCTACTAAAAAGCTATCAGAATAAATTTAGTATTTGTCAAATAGCTGCTAAAATGTCAAATACCTACTTGAAAGCTATTAGAAGCACACAAAATACCTTGGTACCTATTAGAAAGTGACCATAATATATTCAATACTTCCTAAAGAGCTATTAAAATGTCCAATACATATGTAAGAGTTGCTAAAAGCACACAAAACACACTAGTACTAACTAGAAGACTACCAAGACAAGCTTTAATACATGCTCGAGGAGCTGCTAAAGAACTATATCCTTTAGTATCCTTGTTAGTGTTTACATTTGCTACATTATTTTGTTGAGTCTTTTTTAGACAACCATTTCTCAAATGTTATTTTCTAAGCCTTACAAAGCAAGGGGCAACTTGTAAACACCAGATTTTGGGCCTCAAGATTTGAGCTCAATCATAAAAATCACTAAAATTATTCCCCATAATGTAAGGAGAATTACAAAAGGAAAGAAGAGCAAGGCCTTTGAAAACATTGGAACAAACCCCAAAGACTAAGTCAAACCCCACAGACCAAGCCCACGCTCGTAAGACTATATGCTCAAAGTTTGCCAGCTTTGTTTAGAGGGTCATACAACACACTGATCATGGTTACTTAATGATACTTGTGGATGCCAAGCTCTTTAAAAGCAATAAATAGCAGGGTGTGAGTGCCTCAAATTTTGTGTCTATGTCCAAACAAAGGGAATCTTGCTTGCAACTCCTACCTTTTATCGATCATCAAAGGATTAAGAGGATGGGGGTCATAAATTAGTGCAACCTCATGGCATGTTATGGATCATTAGAAGATCATTCTTTCAGGCTCTATAATGTTTAAAGCCCTTCTGAAAACCTAATTGGTCAATAGGGGACTAAAATGGGGCAATACATTAGCACCACTACTAAATGAAGGAAGTCAATACCTGACTTTGGTCAAGACAAAATTTTGAGCAAGGATGGATTTTAAGCCTAATAAGTTAATTAGAAAGTCCAATCCATCTTCACCCCATAAGAGCTTGGGTCAGGGAGTTGGATTCGGAATGGGGAAGAGATTAGGCACCCCCATACTGCCCGAATTCACGGCCTTCGAGCATTTTTGGTTCAATTTTATACCTTGCCTTTATCAATCAATTTTCCATTTATCTACCTAAACACATTCATCTAAGCAAACCATCAACCATAACAATAAAGTATGCAATACATGAATGATATGTAAGATGAAAGAAAGCAATAAATAATATATACAATGCAAAGATAAGGGATATATATCCAAATCATAGGATTATCATGCAATGAATTTAAATAGATAAAAAGCATGCATTATTTAGATTTCCTAACCTATAAAAATGAGCACAAATAATTCCATAAAACATAGGTCAAATGTAAAGAAAATAGCCCTTAAATTTATTCAAGATGAAAAAAACTAAAATGGAATAATACTACCTCAATCTTGTCTTTTAAGGTCCTAATCCATTTAGCCCACAGTCTCCTATATCATTAGCCAAGTTAAGGGTTAATTAAGATGCCTAATTTACTATCCATATTCATCATTAACCAAATTAAAAATGATATGGAACATAAAACATGATAATAGTATGCAATGGCATCAATGAAAAGTATAATAACGATGCAAATAAAGACTAAACAACACTTAGGACTGAATTTAAACATCAAAATAAAAGGGTCATATGATGATAGAATCCTCTCTCAATCTACGCTAGGCATCTTTGAATATTGCCAAAAGTAATGGAGATTACACTTTTAACCATGGAAATACTAGTATGTAACTAGGATGAGAGAATGACCAAAACACCAAAAAATAATGTTAATCAAACTCTTTGGGAGAAAATAGTAAACACTAAAATTAGGGTCCTTGGATAGTGGATCCTCTCCCAAATGCATATATGCTTAGTGGTGCCATAAGGAAAACAATGAGGAAGGGGGTAACCATAGAATAAGACTAACTCATCCACCATAATGATAATGGTGATAAAAATGATAAATCTCATGAATAAATATCAAATCCTAACTAAAAAAAGTATATATCAAAGGGTCATTGGTTTTATTGAAACTCTCCTTATCATTTTCTCATGATCAATCACATAAAGAAAATAAAGTACAAGTAAGAAAATATGTGTGAGCCAAAATATGTATTTTGATGTTCATAGCCTCCAAAAATATGGAATGATAGTCATAGATCTTTGTAACCTATGCCATTCTTACTATAGAAGACTTAAAAGATTATAAAAGAATAAGAAAAACACATAAGACACATATAGAATAAAGTTGTATGAATAGTATTGCCAGTAGTAACAGAAGACTATACACAAAAGAATAAGAAAAACACATAAGGCACGTATAGAATAAAGTTGTATAAAAAGTGTTGTGAGTAGTAAAAGAGAGCTATACATACCACATAATGGCTTCTATAGACCTCCTAGTGGTCTATTCAACCCACTTATTTAGCTGTATAGCCCACTGGGCATGCTAAAATTAGAAATAAAAAATGAAGAAAAAGAAAGGGAAGGAGAAGAATAGGGACTAAAGGATGAGTCCTATGATGCCTTAAATATTTTATTTTGCCCTCAAAGGCACTATAATGTTAGAAATTTCTCCAAATGTAAGGGGAAAGAATGTTAAGGTTAGTGTAAAGCTTGGTTTTACCTTGGATATTTAAGTGTGTGTTTAGGGTTTGTGATTTTTGTTTGGTTGAGGTATTTTTAGGGTTTGAGAGACAATTTTGGTACAGTTTGGCCAGGGAAAATTAGCCTCCCCTCTCCCATCCAAAGGAGGGGTATTTATAAAAGGAAAAGGGTGTAATTAAGCCCAAGGGCTCAGATTGCACCTGATCACTTTCTTGCCCACACTTTTTAATGATAAGATCAATGAATATTCTAGGGATTAGGGTTTGAAAGTTGTTTTTATAGCCTTAGGTTGGTTGTGCAACTATATTATGCTTGGCATGTCATTGTTCTAGAATCTTCTTCCTTTTGAACTTTAGTCGGATGTCTATATAGCCATTTAAGTTAGTTGCTCAACCATCTAAGTTAGCTATATATACCTCTATTAGAGTTTCAAAATTAAGCTTTTTAAGTTTAGGCTTTGGTGGGGTGGGTTTGGGTCAAGATTTATCTAAGCTTTTACCACTTTCTTAAGAACTATTTTCACTATTCATTAAGGAAGAATTTAGTTTTCCCCTTACTTTGTGGGGTTTGGAAAACAATATTTGCGAAATGACTATTGGATAAGACACAACAAAGTGTTCTTGAACACCAAATAAAGGATACGAAAGGATACAATTTTATTAGCAACTCCTTGAGCAAGTACTAAGCTTTTTGGTAGCCCTCTAGCAAGTATCGGAGTTGATCTCCTTAGCAACCCTTTAGTAGGTGTTAAGCTTCTTAGTAGTCCTTTAGCAAGTACCAACGTTGAATTTTGCCTTCTAGCAGCCCTATAACAAATACTGAAGTTGATCTCATTAGTAGCCCTCTAGCAAGTACTAAACTTCTTGGTAGCCCTCTAGCAAATACCAAGGTTAAATATCTTCTTCTAGAAGCCCTCTAGTAAGTATTGGAGTTGACTTTCTTAGCAACCCTGTAGTAGGTACTAAGCTTCTTGATAGTGCTCTAGCGAGTACCAAGGTCAAATATATTCTTCAAGCAGTCTTCCAGCAAGTATTAGAGTATACCTTCTTAGAAACCTTCTAATAAGTACTAAGCTTATTGGCAGTCCTTTAACAAGTAATAAGGTTAAATATCTTCTTCTATTCTTAGGCTTCTACCTTAGTATTCTCATTTTTGCCATCTGACATCTCTCTTGAGTTCTTCTTTGTTTCACCCTTTGGCATCTCTTTTGGTTCACTTAATTTTGCCCTTTAAAATTTCTTTTGGTATCTCTTCATTTTTCCCTCTAGCATTGCTTTTGGCCTTGCTCCTAGTTTTCTTCATTTAACCCTCTAGCATCTCTTTTAGTTTTCTCAATTCTACTTATAACATTTTTTTTTCTATATCTTGGTTTTTATTCTCCTTATTGCTTACTTTCTCTCATTCTCTAGCATTTATCTTTTCATCTTTACTCTTTGATTTTGCTCTCTTTAGTTTTTTCTTTTGTTTTATCTTCTTCTTTGCCTTTTTTTTTTCTCTTTCCTTGATTCTCTCTTTAGTTCTCATAGTTGTGCTCTCAATCAACTTTTTAGATTTACCCTTATTTTCTTCCTAGGTTCCTCCTCATATTGATTTGGAATATAATGCTATAATGATAATCAAACAAACCAAAATGAATAAGCTACTCATGTGCTTTAAGCATATTAAAAGGCTTGACTTTTGCTATTGGTTCATTAGTGTTTCTGCTTGACTTGAGCTCATTCTTTGTGCTCCTTACTTGTTCTTGTAACATTTCTATTCTAACACTTCTTTTTGTTGGGTATTGTCATTTCCTTCTTATGGAGTCTTATTTCTATGTCATTTTCCACTTTATAGCTCACTTTATTTTTTTTCTTTTTTGATCACTTCATCATGTCCCTACTTGCTCCATCTTTCTTTGTTACTTCATTTTTGTAAGGTTCCTTTTATTCCTATTGATTTTATCCTTTTTTTGGCCTTACCAGACTAGGGGTGTACCTTTTCCCTTCTTGATTTCATTTTCATTTTACTTGGGCTTCGAAAATAATGTAACAATGATAAAGGATCAAAATAAAGTAAATAAGTAATTCAAGTGATTAAAGATGAAAAAAGGATATGGGAAAGGATATCATATCTGAAGTTGCCCTCCCTTAGCAATTTTGTTGAATTACTTTCTGCTTCTACTTAGCAATCTCATTGGTTTCTTTACCTTTTGGACTTAGTATGAGCTTTCATTTTTCCCTGCTTGATGTTGGCATGTCTCCTCAATGAAGGTTTTCTCTTTAACTCCTCTTATTTTAGCTTCCTTCCTAGTTGAATTTCTTATAGTTATTCCATTAGTAGTTTAGATTTTCATCCTTCTTATGGCCTTTTGCTTCATCTTACTATCTTTATGGTGAAAGTTTCTATTTCAATCCATTGTAATGTCTAAATTGGCCCCTTTCAGATCTTGTTCATGCTAGGCTTTATTGATTCCTTTCTAAACTTCCTAGCCATCTACTCAAAGGTCATGTAAAGTTTTACTAGTTGCCATCATTGATAAGTCTTGTGTGGCTTTTGATGTGACATTTGACTCTTATGGCCTATTACTAAAATGTTCTTACTTGTTGGCCCTTTTTTGTAACTAGTATCTCTTATTGGCTGATCACCTTCATTGGGATGTGAATTGTCCAATGTCTTTCCTCTTTATCAACCTTTTAAAGTAGATCCAAGCATTAAAGTTCATCTTAAGGGCTAAAAGGCATGACTATTTCTAACTTACTACACCCATTTATCAGAACTTGCTTAAGGGAACTGCCCATGCCTGCTTATTGAAATTCTCACTGGATGATCTTTGTCGAACTAGTTTTATCTTTCTTGAGTCTGATTTGCCTCCATAATTTACCATATCAAGTAGTTCACCAACCACAGCTAGTTGGGTTCTTTTCATTCTCTAGTGTTTGTAATTAAGTTAGGAGGTGCATCAGATTGCACTTCAGAGTTTCAAAATGTACACTAGGTGGCTAGAGGTCCTTCTATCTATATGGATCATTATATTTTTTTGAAGTCTCCATTCATGGTCGAGTATTCATCCATGTATGGTCTTTTATCTCCTTGGCTAGTATGTCCCCTTCAAAAGGCTTCATATGTGACCTATCTCTCCTCATGTTTGCTCTGTCATCTTATCTTATGTCTATCTTTGCAATTGTTATAGTCCTTCATTCCTTGCTTTTTCTCTCTTAGGGCTTGAACCATTTCTCTTTACTTTATTCTTATAGCTTTATGGCATAAAACATTGATCATCTTTTTTTCCTATCTTAGCTTTATTATGTGACAATCTTGGAAAATAATGCAACAATGAAAGAATAGATATAATGAACAAGAAATAGTAAAAGCCAAACAATAAGGATACTAAAAAGGATATAATGATCCATCAAGACTTTGTTAATTCACCTAGCCTTAATGCTCCTTAACTGCCCCTAGGAATGTAGAAGTCATAACAGTAATGCCTTTAGTGAATCCCTTGTAATCCCCATAATCTAATCTTTTGTACCTTATTATCTTGAAGGTGGCCATCTTTATCCATTTTGCCCATTATACTTTTTCCATATTTATTCTTCTCTACTCTATTCTAAGCCCTAACTTATGCATTCTTCTTCTCAGCTTGATTCTTATTCTTAGGAGAAGGAGGGAGCTTGTACATGATGAGACAGTGGTATAATAAACTCTCAAAAATGGTGTAAGGGCATATAGTAGTTAGATTCATCAACTTCTATATCATTCAACCCAAGTATGATGTAATGGTTGTGATAATATGTTGGGAATGATGGATAGTCACTACTCACACATTTCACCTTTTTATTATTGAGGTTACCACTAACTTAATAACTCGATATTATTTTCAATAACCACTAGTTTTACTTGTTCAAAGGACTCGGTCCCATTTGATTGGCCTTTATACAATCTTATTCTACCCCTAAAGAAGAAGAAGTGCATTATTCGGTTGCCCAAGTTCATACTTCCATTAAAGTCTCTAAGCCCATTCTCTTATGACGACTCATATAGTATAGTAGTAAGCAATACAAGATGTTAAGATGGATCAATTAACTTGATGCTTTCCATCCATCTACTTGGCACCATACTTAGTCTTTGATGCTTTGAACACTTGTACATAAGTTCCTCTTGCCACCTTAGGAGCATTTAATTGTCGTATTTTGGTTTAACTGGGATAGTGCTACTTCTCTTACACTACTAGATAGATGTAACTATACATGGAGTAGTCACTATTAATAGCTATTTAAGGATCATAGTGGTATTACTTAGCCCTTACTGTCATTATCATGGTGTATTGCTTTCCTTTTTGCTCTACTCCCTCTCTCTTCTCAGTATGGGCATGTGAACATGACTTCTAGTTTTGGCTTGATTATTGTAGCCCTTAATGTTATTCACACTTTTGTTCTTTATAATTTGTATTTTCACTAGACAAGATTGGAGACCTTGGCTTTTGATATGGTAAATGGCTTGGAAAGAAACAAAACATGTATTAGTTCAATAAAAATGATTCACATGCAAATACCTAGGTTTCCTCACTTATTTGCTTCCTTTATAAGGAGAGACTATGCCCCTATGTGATTCAGATGCATGGTTTGCCTATGTGTTTGCTCCTAGCGAGCATTAGGGCTTATGAGATGTTTTGGGGGGATCTAAATAGCTATTAGAGCATCTCCAAGTGGCAAAAAAGGGTGACCTAGCCATGGATTGTTGAAGCATTCATTGAGATCAGTGTACTAGGCTAGGAGTTTAGGGGAAGTTGAGCTTACTAAGGCTTTGGACCATCGTCTTACTACCAATTTATTTAAGAGATCTAACAGGGCTCATAAGTTAGGTTCATGGCACAATAGCTTCTCATCTTTCCCATAAATCATTTGATAAGAGAGAGGTGTTGATGTGGCCAATCGTTTCTCTTTATGTTACCTACAATTAACCCTTAGTGGAATAATGACTATTAACATGCAATCACATGCTTACAAAGCCATATGAGGCAAGCCTTCCAATATTCCAGCCATAATGGGTATAACTTTATGGTCTTATCTTCCATTTATTGTTGAAATTTTTCTTGAAATCATTCTTTGGGACATCCCAGATGCCTTTGCCACTCATTGTCTTACTCATGATCTACTTGGTTAGATCATATAGCTTAGTCTAACATTAACACTACCCATCTAGTGTCTTTTACCCTAAGATTGTCACACATGCAAACTTTTCCTTAATTATGAGGTATTGCCCCTTACTACCACATTATTATGCTTGCACAAACTCCCATATTCTATACATAAGTTCCTCATAGCACAACTAAGCAACTAGAATACAACCTTGATGCTAAAAAGACCACCTTTTTGGAACTTCTTGTAAAGCTCATGATGCCTTTGTGAGTACCCTTCTTCTATATACTCATGCTCAT
Organism: Omphalea diandra; assembly: GCA_949677035.1. NCBI lineage: Eukaryota > Viridiplantae > Streptophyta > Magnoliopsida > Malpighiales > Euphorbiaceae > Omphalea > Omphalea diandra. The sequence continues at coordinate 17,194 of CATIWR010339770.1, forward strand.
ACACTCTCCTCACTACTTTATCTTATAGTAGCAAAGAGGGAGCTTATTATTGGAGCTACATAGACCATCTATATTGGGAGTTGTAGAGTCTCATAAGTTCAAAAGCTAAGCATTGGGAAAGACCAAAGACATATCTAAATGTCACTAAGACTAGTTTCTTCCTTATTATAGCTTGGGCTTGTCTAAGATGTTTGTAATGATTTGTGCTTAGCTCTAATACATGCATAGGCATAGATCTTTGGGTTTCTAAATATATGCCAAAGCTTAATGGCAGCCATCTACTTCCTTTCTTTGTTTTTCTTCTCTTTTATTTATTTTTACACCCTAACTTTTGCCTAAGTCTCCCTTGTAGGTTTTCAACTTAGCGGGTTGTTCTAACTTTTGCCTAGGCCACCCTTATAGGTTTTTAACCTAGTGAGCTTTCATTTATTTTTTCTTCTTTTTCATCTTTTTTTTGCTTTAATTTTAGCCTAAGTCGCCTTTTCAGGTTTTTGACTTAGCAAGCTTCTTCAATTCTTTTTTTTCCCTTTTTTATTTTTTTTCTCACCCCTTTCCCCTCTTCCTCTTTTCTAGAGGGTAGATTGATTATTCTTATGTATGCTGACACCATAATTCCATACCATCATTCATTCAATGCAAATGTAGATATGAACATCTGATAACAAAATATGATGCTTGTTATTAGCTAGCCTTTTCAGGTTTTCTAACCAAATATTTTCAACTCGCTTTTTACTTTTTTTCTAACTTTTGCCTAGACAACCTCTTCAGGTTTTCCACCCAGCGAGATTTTCTTCTTTTCTCTATTTTTTTTTATTCTGTTCACATCACAAGGGGGTTTAACAAGCTATTATCTTTCCACCTTTTAAGATACCTTTCTCTTCTTCAGGTTTCTTCGATTGCCCCCAGGTAATCTTCACTTAAGTCTTCTTATTATATCATTTTGTAAGGCATTCAAGATTTTCTAACCTTTTTCCCTATGGATTTTTTTCATTTTCCTATTATTTGGTCTCTTCATAAAATTAGGGGATAGGTCATTAAGTTAGGGTAACTCTATTTTATTTCTCACGTACATTGTTGTTGAACCTTCCCCCAACTTCCTTACTCCCATAGGTCATCCTTTTGAGATTTATCCTTCTTCACACATCTCTCTTCCTCATTCTTCCCCCTTACATGTCTCATTTTTTCCTCTTCACTTATTCTCCTTTAGTACTAAGGAAGACTTAGGGCTTATCATAGCTTTTCACACCATGCTTCCATTCACTCTTTGATCTCACCTTTCTACTTACACTCTTTTCTTCTTACATCTTTGCTCCCCATATTCCTTTCTTCATTGTAGTTTTTCACTCTTATTTCTTTCTTCCTCAAATCTTTTATTGGCTCTCTATTCTTCCTCTTTTCTCTTTTATTTTCTTTTTTTATCCATTCATGTGTTCCTTTCTCTATTCCTCTCTCTCTGTCTCTCTCTCTCTCTATCTCTCCCTCCCCCCCCCCCCTCATTCTTCCTTATTTCCTAAGAGGTAACACAAAATTACAAGGCGATGGTTCTTTAGATCAGAGGGTATGAGATGGTTGTTCTTGCATCATTTTTCTTTTCTTTTTTTTTTGTAAATACCTACCCCTTGTGATGTTCATATTTTCTTTTCCTTTCTTTCTTTTTACCTTTTATTATCTCTCTCATACTAATCATTTCATTATGCCACCAAATATATATAACAACATTTGGATTAAATAAGCAAAAAGATAAAATTAAAAGCATCATCATTCATTAAAATAACCAAACTAAGCAAATGTTTATAAATAAGATAAGACAAGTTGAGCTAAGAAAGCAAAATGAAACTTTATATATCTTCTACCAAGTTATTGTGGTTCCTAGGTCTAGAAGCCTTCAACTTTTAAAAAGATTATGGATAATGTTTTTTAAGTGTTAACATTGACTGGTGCAAGGTTTTGCGATCTAATGAGGGCTACATCCTTAAGGTAAGGAATACTATAGTGGTTTATGCTCTTCATATAGTGTAAACCCTTCTTCCTTTGACTTTTACCATGCTTGAGACAAAGGTTAACTAGGTCATGAGTTATTCTTAAGTTTTATTCCCTCTTATATATCAATTGGGCCTTTTGTATTGAAGTCTTCTTTTAGTACCTCCTGAATGGTAGTGGTTATATCTTCATCCTTTAAAAGTTTTAATGCATGATGCATAGATAGTTGTAATACTTCCTTCCTTAAAAGCCTCATCTGAAAGTTGGCTTGGAGTAATGAACTCTTGCTTATGATCTTGGCTCTAGCGGCCATTAAGTGCTATGAGGTTAGGTATCACCCCTAAATCAATAATGCCTTGGATTTCATGATGAACCTCTACCACTCATTTGTTTGATGACTCACACCCTGGTGGAAAGTACATAAGGCATTGGCATTGTGGTTCTCAGGTAAAAGAGTTAATGAAGGCCTAGGGGCTAGAGGATGCAAAATCTCTTCCTTTTAGGGTCTTTCCAAGGTTTTGGACAGTGATTCCACATGCTTAGAAAATCCTTAAGAGCTCTTATCACTTGCTTCCCTTTTCTCACATCAAGCCTATAATTGTTTTTTATGTAAAGATTGTTTACGGTGTGTTCCTTCTTTTGTTATATGTCCTAGCTAAACTCTTAGTAATAAGATTTCCCTTAAGCTTCTTCTAACTAGGTTTAGCATAAGAGGCTGCCCTTTAACAAGCTAAGAGTAATCTTTCCACTTTTAAGCTTGAAGAGGTATAAGCCAATAACTATTTAGAAGCAACCAAGAATTAAACATAAGAAGAAATGAGACTTGTTTTGGGCTTAGTGCTAAGGTGATCAATCAGGAACATAATGTTTGATAGCTTCCCAGAATCAATGAAATATTGGATTTCATGCTTAAGACACTTGCATGTGTTAGTGTTATGACTATGGGGTTGGTGAAAACTTCAAAAGGCATTTGGTACAAAACACTTATGCAATGGGCTTGTCAAGGCATAGGATCAAGTTGTTTGAGTATCCCTTTCTTCTTTAGCTCTTCAAATATTTTAGACAATGATTGGTTCATGTTAGAAAATGGCCTAGTACTTCTCAACCTCCTTTCAAGCTCATCTCCTTTAGTTCTATAGACATGTGACTCTATTCCCCCATTATTTGACTTTTCTAGTACCAAACCATCCATCAAGATCTATTTGACCATCCTTCCTAGATTCTTGTCCATGTAGTGATTCACTGCTAGTTCTATCTCAATCTTTATCATGTCTTTAATCCTTCCCTCAAGTTCTTAAAGTTTTAACCTCCCATCTTGACTAAGTTTTGTGGTTCTTATGAGTTGCCTTCCTTTATTTATGAGTTTTAACAATTCAAAAGCAATAAATCAATGATGATGTTATAATGTCAAAGAAATGAATGTATGCATGAATACTAGTGATACATAGGGAAACAATAAACATATTACCTTTTAACCTTATTTCTCCCATGCACATATGTATAAAGGCTTTTCTTAGGACAAGTGGTCAATTTAAATACCAACATGAGGTATTGAATTTGGAGGTCCCTCAGACCAACTAAAGTTGATGGTAAGTCTAAAAGTGATGAAGCATGGTAATACTCTAAGTGCACATCATGTAGGGTAAAGATTTTTTAAAGAAAATGGGTAAATTTTATGGTTTAACGATAAGAGCTTAAAAATTATACACTCAGATGAGTTGTAAGACTGACAATGTATCAAAAAAATATTGATTTTTATGTACTATATGCTAACCAATTTATCTTACTTAATTGGCCATAGTTGTTAGATAAAAAATCCTTCATTTTAGGCTTTAATAAGGCACTTTTTTAAAGTAGTGTAAAAAAGTGCACTAAGATATGACCATAATTCCATAACTCCTAATCCCAAACTACTACTTGGTTAAAATGCAAACATTCGGGGTCTTATTCCATGGTTCTAAGGTTCCTACATGTCAACTAGAGGTTCAAAGGTTGTTATAGTAAATGGTTCCTACAAGCTTGGGGGATAGTTGTCATATACCCCTATTTGACATACCCAACGGTACTTGGCTAATGAATGGGGAATCCTCCTCACCATCTCCTAAACCTGAATAAAGCTTAAGTCTTAAGCTTAGAAAACCCATCGATTAACTAAAGGGCACACCTAGAGCAAATGATGAAGTGTGAAGACTACATTAATGCAAAAAAAGCTTGATTAACGAAGGCAATATATAAACATAAACCAAAGATTCATGAAGTCAACTCCATTAGTCCTTAGTGGATTCACCGTTGTGACCACTTAAAATTTTGCAATTGCACTCAAACGAGTGAAATCTTGATTACAACTCTTACCATTTATCGATCATCAGAAGATCGAGAGGATGGAAATCATATAATGATGTAACCCTATGGCTTGCTTTGGATCATCGAGAGAACATTCTTTTGGGCTCTATGACGTTTGAAGCCCTTATGGAAAACCAATTCGTTAGCAAGGGATTGAAATAGGGCAACACATTGGTACCACTCTAAATGCAAGGATTTGACACCCAACATTGGTCAGGAGAAAATTTTGGGTGATGATGGATTCTAAGCCTAATCAATCAATTAAAAGACCTAATTCGTCTCCACCCCATCAAAGATTAAGTTTGAGAATTGGGTACAGTGTGGGGAAAAGGTTAGGCACCCCCACACTACCCGAATTTAGGGATCCAACCTTTAGGAATCTTTAATTCGTTTTTATACCTTGCCTTTATTAATCAATTTCCCATTTATCCACCTAGGCACATTCATCTAAGCAAGCCATCAACCATAATAATAAAGTATACAATTCATGAATGATGTACAAGACGAGGATGGAAGATACATAACCAAATGGTGGGATTATCATGCAATGAAATTAAATATATCAAAATCATGTATTATTTAGCTTTCCTAACCTACAAAAATAAGCATAAATTAGTCCATAAAATATAGGTCAAATGAAAAGAAAACAGCCCCTAAATCTATTCAAGATGAAAAAAAATTAAAATGGAACAATAATACCTCAACTTTGTCCTTTAACACCCTAATCCACTTGGCCCATAATCTCCTATATCATTAGCCATGTTCGAGGTTAATTAAGATTCCTAATCTACTATTCATATTTATCATAAAATCAAATTAAACACATTATGGAACATAAAACATGATAATAACATGCAATGGTATTAATGAAGGCGGCATAACATAATAAAGATGCAAATAAAGACTAAACAACACTTAGGACAAAATTTAAACACCAAAATAAAGGGTCATAGGATGATAGAATACTCTCCCAAACTACCCTAGTCATCATTTAATATTGCCAAGAGCAATGAAGGTTACACTTCTAACCATGAAAATATTAGTATGTAATTAGGAAGAGAGAATGACCAAAACACCAAAAAAAAAATGCTAATAAAACTTTGTAGAATAGAATAGTAAACACTAAAATTAGGGTCTTTAGATAGTGGATCCTTTCTCAAATACATATATGGTTAGTGATGCCATAAGGAAAACAAGGAGGAAGGCGGTAGCCAGGAATGAGGCTAACCCATCCTTCACTATAATAGTGGTAAGAAGAATGATAAATCTCATAAATAAATATCACAAATCCTAACTAAAAAAATTATAGATTAAGAGGTCCTCAATTCTATTGAACCTCTCCCTATCATCTTCTCATGATAAATCACATAGAGAAAATAAAGCATAAGGAAGAAAACATATGTGAGCTAAAAATATGGAATGAAGGTCATTGTAACCTACCCCATTCATACTGTAGAAGGCTCACAAGATCATGAAAGAATAAGAAAAACACATAAGACACATATAGAATAAATTTGTATGAATAGTACTATGAGCAATAATAAGGGGTTTTACATACCACATAATTATATGTACAGACCTCCTAATGGTCTGTATAACCCACTTATTTTGTTGTACAGGCCACTAGACCTGTTAAAACTAGAAAACAAACATTAAGAAAAAGAAAGGGAAGGAGAAGAATAAGGACTAAAGGATGAGTCCTTTAATGCCTTAAATATTTTCTTTTGCCCTTAAAGGCACAATGATATTAGAAAATTTTCCAGATGCAAGGGAAAAAATTCTAAGTGTTTATGTAACATTAGGTTTTTACCTTGGATATTTTGAGTGTATGTTTAGGGTTTGTGATTTTTTTTAGGTGAGGTATTTTTAGGGTTTGAGAGACAATTTTGGTAGAGTTTGACTTAGGAAAAGTGGGTTCCCCTCTCCCTTCAAAAGGAGGGGTATTATGGAGGAAAAGGGTGCAACTGAGCCTAATAACTCACCTTACTTTCTTCTTATGGTCTTCGATGATAAGATTAATGAATATTCTAAAGATTAGGTTTTGAAAATTGTTTATACAGCCTTAGGATTACCTGTGCAGTCCTTAGGTTAGCTATACCACCCTATTATTCTTAATAAGTAATTGTTATAGAATCTTCTTGCTTTTGGACTTTAGTGGGATGTTTGTACAACCATTTAAGTTGGTTGCACAACCATCTAATTTGGCCATAAGGACCTCTATTGAAGTTGTAGAATTGGGCTTTTTAGGTTTGGAATTTGGTAGGGTAGGTTTGGTTTGTGGTTTGTCCAAGCTTTTGCCACTTTCTTAAGGATTATCTCCCTTATTCTTTAGGAAAGAATTCAAGTAGTTTCTCATCATTGGGCTTGCATTCTAAGTCATAAAATCTAATGCTAACATAGGGTTGAACAACCCTAGGATCCTTTTCATGATGACTTTTGCCTTAGGCCATTGAAATCCTCTAAGGTGTTACTTACATGTCTTATTTATGATTCTTTGTGCCATATATAGTTCATGTGTTTTCATTCTTCAATGTCAACACTATTGTGTTCTCCATGTGATGTTGGGATGATTGTGATTATGGACTTATAACATGTTAGGTACCTTGACTTAAAGACATAATGAGATGTTTTCATGAACCTTGTCTTGATTTTTTTTTTAATGTTTTTATTTACTTTTAATGATTTGGTACTAACTTGTGTTTCTTTTTAGTGTAGGTGTTTATCCTGCTTAGACCATGAATGATGATATTAATGGTTATTACTTTCAAATATTAACTATACATTAGGATGAAAGATGATTATGCACGCTTTCCCCCGTGCCATATTGCATAGGGGGGGGGGGGGGGGGGGGGGGGGGGGGGGGGGGGGGGGGGGGGGGGGGGGGGGGGGGGGGGGGGGGGGGGGGGG
>CATIWR010339776.1:0-13110 GCA_949677035.1 Omphalea diandra
CCCATTAAATTCACCAAAATACGTAACCAGCTTGACAAAGAGATGTTGGCAAGCTGACCCAAATCAACGGCCAAGTTTCTCATCCATCTGTAGGATTCTTCGCTATATAAAACGCTTCCTTGCCTTGAACCCTGACTATAATAGAGAGCCAGACCCACCAATGACAACAGTGGACTACGTTGACATGGAGTTGGAGCTTCTAAGGAAATTCCCATCTTGGGATGTAGCTGATTCATCATCAACTGTGCAAATTCCATTCCAGATGTTTCTTTATCGAGTTGTGGAGAAAGAAAAGACAAGAGCAACACAGAAAGAAACTTCAGAATCAGGAAGCGATAAAGCTTCAGTTAGTGGGGATGAAAATGTTAATGCCATGGATGATCCATTTCCATCACCCACATTACCGTCGCCAACTGAAAGGAAGATATCAACATCACCTGAAACTATCACTAGAAAGCCTTCGTTGTCGAAGAAATCGCCAGATATGAGAATAAGCGGACAAACAGGTAAATCTAATATTTTTCATCTCCAAAATATATAAAACAATGTTGTCTTTAGATCAAATTTCTGCATTCGCCTAAAGAATAAAGCAAAAAATTACAGACAAGGATTTATTTTATGTGTTGCTTCTGTACTAAAATCTTGCTGGTTTGATTATATAGGGACACCAAAAGGACGTTCCAGACCTCCACAACTGAAGACTTTTGGGCGTAGTTTAAGAATGAATTCAGAAAGCCAGCTAATGATGATTAGTCCAAGAATTAGGAGAACATCTTCCGGTCATGCATCAGATTCTGAACTATCCTAGACATAAAACAACTCTAATCATTGCTTCATCGTGGAAGAAGTATCTACTTTAGCTTAGAGGCTTTCCAGAACAAGAACGCAAGGAAAGAGCATGCCTTTAGATGAAGATGAAATGAAAGGAAGAACAAAATATTCATGTTGACGTATCAGATAAGTAATGATTCTGGAATAGGTTGATCATCAGAAGCCTAAATGATCCACAATTGGACCAAGACAAACAAATAACTGATGCACGGAAACGGAAGAAGGGAAACGTTTCCGCAGAAACCACCGTTTCTGCAATTCTTTTTTAAAAAAGGGCAACGCGTTTCTTTGGCTGGAAAATAAAACAGAGCAGACGCGACGCAACTCAGTCCTCAATGTCGTTCTGCCTTTTCTTCCCCACTGACGAACGACTTGGCCAGCGGAGGTGAAGGAACTCAACGGCAGATCAAGTAGGCGACGGCGGCTGAAAGTGATTCCTCACCACCGGAAACAAAACCCTCACTCCTCTCATTAATTGTTTCTGCCAGACTTCCACATTCTGCTGCCATTCAAAGAAGCGATCAGACGGACAAGTTGCTGGCGACGAAAATGCAGAACGGCTAAAATCAGTTTAATTTTTTTATTACACTCCAAGTTTGGTTCGATGGTGGTGTATAGACCAGAGACTTAGTCCCTTGGTTCAACTCTATGTTAAAAAAAAAAAGTTTAATTTTTCTATTTTCTTTCCATTTTCCCCCCTTTTTTTAGATTTAAGTTCGTTTTGCATATTCTTTTTTTTTTTTTTTTTTGTCATACTACAACGAGTGGTGAGAGAAATTGAATGAAAGATTCAAAGATTTTTCGTTAAATTGACAACCAATCAAACCTTGGAGTGTGTATATGTTTTGTACATTCAGCTTTTTGTTTTTGTTTTCAAATGTGTGCTGCTTATGAATAATTTTGATTACGGAATTCGTAGAGAATTAATTTTTGTGTTTTGAATACTAATTTATTATTATCATCTTATTTTTATAACTAATATCAATTTTAATAACTATAAATTTTTTTCAATATTTTTATATTTTTTAAAAAATAATTTCTTTATATTTATTTTAATATTTCTCATTCTCGCTTTTTTTTTTTTCGTTTTACCTGACAACAAGGCTATAAGAAATTTTAAATAAAAAATTATAAAAAAGAAAAATTATAAACATAAAATTAAGATCATATAAAAATCATAAACAAAAACTTAAAATATAAAAATTTTGAATAACTTAATTTAATTTATTATTTAGAATTTTAAGCATATAAAGTGAATGGCAATATCCAGATTATTTAAAATTTTAAGTGTGTGTGTGTGTGTATATATATATATATATATATATATATATATATTGCAATTATATATATCAGTTTTATTTTGTACTGTAAGATACATAATATTAATTATTTGATTAATTATTAGAAATTATTTTATTTAAATTTAACAAATTTTCTTTTAAAATTATGACATATAAGATTGAAGGTATAAGTTAATAGATAATTTTTTATTACTAATTACAAATTTTGAGAACTTTATTTTATTATTTTATTTTCTTTATTATAATTTTTATAAAATTATAATTAATCACTCAATTAACCAATTATTTATTTAATAAAAATAATATTAAATGTATTTAAAATTTATTATAATAATTATACTACATAATGCATAGATTTTGCAATTAGTATATAATTAATTCAGGTTTCAAATTTAAAGTCAATTTTCAATAAGTATTTACCATTTATCAAATAATTATATTAGCAATATAATATTTTTGACAAGTGATAATATAATGTATTTTTATTTTGCCACATGATGAGTAAGCTAATAATTAAGTATTTAGTTTTCTCAATTACCTAAAAAAATATAAAAAGTTTAATAATGTAAGAAGTTTTTCATATAAAAATAATTTAAACAATTTTAACCATATAAAAAATTCTTCACATTCAAAATAATAAGTATTTATTTCTATATAATAACAGATTTTCAAAATAAAAGATAAAAATGATCAATAAAAAATGAAATTATTAATTTTTTTAATTTTATATAAAAATAATAATATTATTAAATTTATTATACTAAATTATAATTTTTTATTTTTATTATTTTATTTGCTTAATAATTTCTATAAAATAATAATAAATTTTAATTGTTATTTATCTATCAATTTTAATCATTCAATTAATTAATCAATAGAAATTAAATTAAATTTATTTAAAATTTATTACTATAATCATACTGTGTAATGTGCAAGCTCATAACTAATTATATTATCACTAATAAAAAATATTGTATTGCTAATATAATTATTTTATAAATTACAATGGCTCATTTAAAACTAAGTTTGAGATATATATATATATATATATATGATCTGAAAAAAATAAAAAAAAATCTCCTCTCCCGTAAATCAGATTGTGTTCAGCTTTCTAGGCTGTACATATTTTCTAACATTATTCAATGGCACAGCTCATCAACCGAAATTGATCAGCTATCTGTAGAGACCTACTAAGCGTTGTCATTCATCTATTACTTTCACAGAACAAAAGGTCCTTCTTATGTTGGCATATAAGTTGTATCCTTAAAAAAAAAAAAAAGGATATTAGAGAGCCATATAAACCAAGCTTAGTTCAAAAGGCAATATGTATGTGAGAAAATAGTGCTGAAACTCAATTATGTTGTCCACTAATATCCGCAGCTGCATGTGATCCACAAGTTCCTTCAAAGAAAGATTGATAATACCATAACTATATCACTGGAATGCCAACAATCAGATAGTTGCAGTTGACCATTATTCTACATAAACATTTGTGTAGGACAAGTACTTGTAATAGCTTATACATATTTATTCTATAAGCAATTTCTCTGGTGTATACCTTGCTCAAAAATGAAATAACTGCAACACCACCCCCCCCCCCGCCAGCCATATAATTTGTACAGTTCTGAGGAGCGATCCATAACAAAACCTTCTTTAAGGTATTGAAATCCGAACATTTACATTCCTCATCAAATATCAGTTTAAGAATCAATAGCTTGTATGAATATGTACTCAGTTTTTCTGATCCCACAGATTATCAATCTTTTCCAAATTCAACTTGCCTTTATGACCAACTTGTTTAAATGAGCTCTGGCTGGAAGATGAAGGAATCCCTCATTCTCCGATTCAAATGATAGTGCCTGGGGCTGAGATGCAATTTAAGAGTGAAATCCCACTTCTTTCAATAATTATGTTCATATCCTGTTGACTACCTTTGAGTTCTGATCACGCACTCACCAACATAAAGAGCAGATGTTGGAAGTAGCACGTCAATTGAAAGATGGCTGCAAGCATGTCTGAAATGATATTTCCTCAGCAAGTGAGAGGGCTAAAGATAGCTTTCACTGCCCAAATGTTTAAACAATGTAAGGTCCCACACCCGGATTTCTCACACAGGAAGGAGTAAGACAAATTTTTGTGACTTGCATCCGAACAATAAATGCCAAGGAATGTTTTCTGGACAAATGCAGAGAGCCCAAGTTCTTGGTCGTAACTCACACCATCTTTAGTACTTTCATATTCCCCATTGAGTTGGCAGCGACAACCATATTTGATTTTCGTCTCCAACATACGCTAGAAACAAACTGTCCTCTATCGTCAACAATTTTGTTTCCAGAAATAGGATCAATATATCCAAAGTTGTAGGAAGTGATAGGCATTGGCAAGGATTGATAATAGCAGTAAACCTGAGAAACAAAATAGAACCATAAAACTTCGGATAGCATGCATTGTCCTATAATTCTCAAAGAAACAAATCTTCTGTAAAAGAGTTGGCAATGAAATACAATGAGACATATTTGATTCTCTGATTTAATAGTTATGCTTATGAACAATATGCATATTATTGGACTGATAAAATGTGAATGTCCAGTTTACTCCAGAGTGCTACCTTCCCAAACAGAGACATAATTTATGTTACATGGACAGCCAAGAAATCATAATCAATTAAAGTACAATTCTATAATAAAAAAAAATTCAAATTTATTTCAATAAAGATATTTAAGTGAATTTACCTCATATTTTCTGAAGCACATGTTATATATCCATCCAGAGTAGATAAACCTACAAATTTCATCACATAAAAAAATAAGTGAATTTACCTCATTATTTTCTGAAGCACATGCTATATATCATTCCAGAGTAGAAAAACCTACAAAATTCTGCACATAAAAAAATTTAAAAGAAAACACAGTTGGAACTAACAGAAGACATAGATGCTGAATGTTTGATTGATCTATTTAGTGTAACCAAACTTCACATTAGTGTGACCACTAAATGTTAGGCGACAAGCACTAGAGGACAATCTAATTGACATAGTCTTCTCAAGATCCCAAAGCCTTATTGTCCGTACAGGGTTTTTGCTTCTAGAAATTTCACATAGCCAACAGCTTTTTCATGCCCAGACAATGTGCACCGAGGAATTCTAGTATGCCAAAGATCATAGCAGTAGATCTTATGGCAAGCAGATCCAAATGCCAGCAAATTGGTAGAAGAACAGAACTGAACAAAACATGCATTGGCCGGATTCCAACTAGTAACAATAGAACCTCTCTGCAGAATAATCATTCAAAATTTTTCTTACAACTCCTAAAACGAAAACTTTATTAAATAATTGAACTTTCAAGAAGAATCCCAATTCCAAGTTCAGCAGTCTCATAAAGGAATTTAGTCTTAGTAACAGATTTAAGGAAGTCAGAATGACGCCTATTATAACCATGAATTAAGTTCGATGGTCAAGGCATATGCATATATGTTGTGACCCTAGTTAGGAATAACGAGCAGTGTTGCAATTCCTTGTAATTTCTTTAGTTTCTTATTTTAGTTATTATAAGTAGACCTTAATGTGATGTAATTAGAATACTAATGAAATATCAGAATACAATTCCAGTCGTTCTATAACTCTTTTATCTCTCCAATTTTCTCTTCTTCTTCTTCTATCCTGTTCTCATGCTCCCCTTCTATTTCTTTCCAATTTCCTCTACTTTCCTCTCTACTCATGTCTTCTCTCTTTTATTTCCTTCCCCATTCCCCTACTTTCCTCTCTTTTCTTTCTCTTTCCCATCTCCCAAACATCTATTTGTACCTTGCTATCTCCAGTCATAACATATCAGATCTTATAGTCAGTACCAATATATTCACACACTACCAAATGACGAAGAGAAAACTGAACACAGCAGATAGCAACTGCATTCCAATCAATACTATACAAGCTCCCTGCAATATTATATCATTCATACTTTTTCTCTCAACTTTAGAAGTCAAACTTTATGCAAAGGAATAAATTGGATTATCAAGACGTTTCTCTAGTCAGAATGCCTGGCTAATGTTTACATTTGTTGAAATCCATTATGAACAGTTTGCATCTCTGTGTGCGGAAAATGTGGGGGACATTGCAAGTCAATTTTCATAGAATGTGGAGCTAGAAATTAAATGGTACTAAGAAAATGTACCTTATCACTTCCCCTGGCAGACATCATAGGATCAACGAATGAAAAGTCCATTAATCAGGCCCTCTTTTGGTGCTCTACATACTAGTAGAACCCTTGACCAGTGCCTGCATCCCACATCTGGGTCCATTCAAACACACCACTCTTTTAGCTAAAAATAAAGTACCATGGCCAAGGAGAAAGCAGAGCTAACAGAAAAAATTAATATATCAACATTTAGCCAGATGCAAAGCTGAGTGTTTTTGTCCCGCAAGCTCCGCTGATTCAGTCACTTACCAAAATACGGATATTAGAAACTCGCAACATTCTCTCTCTTTTAAACTCAAAGGTACCATTTAAGATCTCTATTTCGAAATCATGCTGGATGTAAACAAGAAAACAAAAACTTATGAAATGAATTTCAATTTTTTATTTTGTCGATTGTAGATTTTGATAGGACAAGTTTCAAAATGGCTAATTTGCTAAAATATTCATATGTTCTTTATTTATTATTTAAGCAATAACAATATGGTTCTTAATCATGCAGGACAACATGCACTCATTCTACAATACACTTGACACAAAATAATAATTATCCAAATAAAAGGGTGGCTAGAGCAACATTACCTCATTAACTCATAGAAGGAATTTTAAGTTTCATTACCAACAATATAATTATAAATAAACTCAAACTGCTCATATCAGGTAGCTAACATTGCCAACTAAGAATAAGTGAAGTACTCATAAGGACTCTAAGAAAAGACAGCAACTAATGGTTTGGTGAGCACAAATCACTATGATAAAATATAATGAAGGAAACTAGATGAAATTGAATCAATGGACTGATAAAGCCATATTCCCAGCTGCAAGAACTACAGACTTGAATCACACCATCATAATCTGCTGAAGCCAAATGGTTCTCGATTTAGTTGTTCCAAGAGACACAACTAAGATTAGATCTGTTCGACATCTCAACTACAGGATAATGGACATCCATGGAATCATTCAAGTGTACCAAACCGAAAAACCTTGATCTTCTTTGACACCCCAGCGGCAGCAATGTATTCCTCGTCACGATCAAAACTTAAAGAGCAAATTACATTTGAAAAGCTCAGGAGATTTCTATGTTTCAACGATCCACACACTTCAAACTTACCATATGCGGAAAACTTGCACAAATCATCAAAAAAGGCTCAAAGAGAATCAGCAGACTTTCGAATTATCTTGAATTCCTCATTCTTATTACGGAATGCAAGCCCCATATCTCGACTTTTGAGAAAATCTTTATCGGAGCATGATGCAGAAGTGAGACAGATTTGGAACCTCATAGAGAAGTAGGCGTTGTCAATCTGGTTAAGATTTCTCATCGACCTTGCCTCATTCATATTGGAGACTGAAAATGATTTAGAAATAGCAATTGAACTAGTACCAAGATGCAATCCTTATTCTCTTGCATCAGCAAAAGCCTCTTCTGCCCGAGAGAAAACTGAGGAAATCTTTGAAAAATGTCGTTTCTTAGCTTCCTTAATATCTTCTTCTAACCACTTAATATGTTCAATTAACTTGGAGGCATGTGTCTGTTTTGGTTATTTCCCTATATTGAGAAAATGAAGCAACAACTCTGATTCGGCATCATTATTGTCAGGACATGTTGATACATCACTCCCAGAACACAATCCCACGGATCGACATAATAATTCAGGGTGTAGGATATCCCTGTGGCAGGCCAAATAAAAGACTTTGCACACATACCATCATTAACCACATTTAAAAGACATAAAATCTAATTTAATTGCGAAGCATTGGGAAATTTGCTAATCTATATAAAACAAGGTGCAACATAACCAATTTGGCAGCTAGAACTGCATAGTGCATGAAATTTAAGAAACAAGGGAAAATACATAGCAAAGGTAAAACAACCAATTATTCTTTAAGCAATTACGGAAGAGTATCTAAGCTGCAATTAAGAAAATGGCTCAAGTTTACTGAATGGCTCTATGTAGAAAGAAAGATCCAGAAAATAAAGTTTTGGAGGGATAAGCTTCTTTGTTATTAGCCAATCTCAAAAATGAATTAGTTCCAGGATACAAAGACAAAATTGTTTTATATACAAGTGCCACACGTGTCAAGAAATGAATGCAAGAAATAAACCAAGTAACAAACTAATAACTTCATACATCACTCTATCATTACTTGTCAATAATATTCAACACAAAAAAATGTAGCAAAATTATAAGGATACAAGAAAGAAACAGATGGCTTTAAGCAAGTACAAGAAAGGCCAATGAAAAAGAGGATGATAGGAAATTTTCACTTCCGTCAGCCATTCACAAATATATAATCACTACCAATAGTAATGCAAGAACATATAAGGAGCTAACAGAATAATACACAATATAGTAGAGGGCAATGGATGAATGAAATCTAGAGAAAACAGTACCCTGCTGTTGGACGAGAAGAAGGTTGAGGATGAAGAAGCCAAAGACAAAAGCCAGCCTCCTTTGGATTTTCTGAAAGAAAATTCGGCGGTAGAATCCTATTGCACAAATCCAACGTAACAGTAGAATGCGTCTTATGTGATTCAGACCAGGTAAGCAACTGAGAAAAACAGCCAGCCTTAGTTGAAAAGATCTACTTTCTACTCACCCATGCTAGGGATACTTTTTAGTTGCATGGGAATAATTGTCCCTTGACTATACTCAATACGGGAGTATTCAACAACAGATAGTGCTCCAAATAAAGTTGACAATACAAAATCATAATTCAGTTTCAAAATTTAACTGTACAAAATTTAATCCAAATAAAGTTACTGGCATAAATTTTAAACAAATAAAGTTAAACCGAAAATATTTTAAACAAGGCTCTGCAATGTCATTTAGTTAAAATCTTCATTCAATTTTAGTTGACATGTGGTTGTCATTTTTTTTTATAAAAGGCACAACAATCCCAATTCCTAAACTTAAGTTACTTGGAATGATACAAAGTTAACAAACCAATAAGCAAAACCCTTTTGTAATTTCCTAATAACTGCAGTAAAAAAAACTCGCCTCAAAAAGAAGAACCCCAGCTGTGAATATTTTCTGAAAAAAGTGTTACTCCCTCCATTCCATTTTAATTGACATTTTAGAGTTTTTGTTTTAGTTTATTTTATTTGACATTTTAGAAAATCTATGTATATGTGTATACTTTCTTCCATTTTTATCCTTTTCTCAGTTTTCATTAAAGACTTTTTTGACCACTTTTATCTTTTTTTTAGAAGGAATGTAGTGAGATGAAAGAATGAGTTTTAATAGAATATAAATAAAGGTAATTTAGTGATTTTATGCTACGAATTAAAGAAATTTAATAACTCCTTAATTCTTGTGCACACTGTCAAAACTTCAAAGAAAATGAAATGGAAGGATGAATTCCACCATTCAGTAGCTCTAGACTTCTATACCATTTTTCTTTCAATTGTACAGTTAAAAGAAAGAGACCGTTGTCTAGTTGACATGTATGAATTTTGGTAATCAGAATGCACTGAGCTTGCTTCGCCATTGTTACAAAACTTAGTCTCATCCACTGTTGTAGTCCTGAAGGCACAAATTGTGGCAAACTGAGACTGGTGTCCAAAAGATTTCATGCCCCCTACTGAGTTTTTGCTGTTTGGCAACTAAACCACCACAGGTGCCTGCACCTTGTTCCATTGGCCTTTTCTTAGCCAAATCATTGAATACAACAGCCTTCAATTCTCTCTTGGAAGACATACCAGTGTACACAATCCTATTTAGATGGAAACAAGTTAAAAAAAGATGGCCGTAGGTCTTGCAAAACAACTCCTTGAGAGTGTGCTAAATCCACCAATTCTACAATTCGCCTAAATATAAGCAAGCTTTCAACTTTATCTCTTCTACAAGTCCCAGGTTTCAGCCTCTCTCCCAAGCTGATACCAAGATGTAAAGATTCATCATCAGACCCATCAATTCTGTGCAAAGAAAGCTTATTATTGTTGGACTTGATCTCATCAATGCATTAGAAGCAGCCTTCCTTTCGTAACCCAGTTTTCCATCACTACAGCCCAAAACTGCACTGCAAAATTCAACTTGAGCACTTCACTATTTCCAAAAGCCCCCCTCACCTTCAATGCTTTGTTGACAAATAGCTGAAAAGAGCTAAAAGATGCCAAGGAGTTATTAAAGGGAACACCCCATTACAGCCTGATATATAGTTCTCTTATAGGTACTCGTTAAAGAATCCTCCATGGTGCCATCAACACTATGTAAATCCAATCTTTATATTTAGGCCCATTAGGCAACTCAGATCCATGATGATGCCATTTTCTTCTACTATCATTGAAAGAACTGCTAACTAAGGGTAAATTAGGGGCCCCATAATTTCCCAGTCAATTGAAGAACATTTCCTACTTCATTCATAGAATATGGGTTGGTCTGGGGAGGTTCAGCCAAAGAAATTACACTAGTATTAGTGTCCTTGTCTAGTGATGTTGTACTATGGATTAAGATCTCTGGCCAATCACTCCGTGATGTTGTACTATGGATTAAGCTCTCTGGCCAATCACTCCTCAAAGATGCACATTTCAGTGGTGATTCCAACACATTGGGGTTGTGGCCCTCCAATTTAAGGGTGAGGTATCCATTGCCAATTAGTTGCTCCCATTTTCTTCCACGCTGTGAAAATTAACCTCATTTATTTACACATATCTAATTTGGTAAACAACTTAAAGAAGCAAAATTCAGAACGAAAAGATTACGGCTGAATATCATTAGAACCATTTCAATAAATAGAAATTCGATTTGAGAATTAAAATCTCAATTTGTTATTGCCAGTTTTTGAGCCATTGCTAAAACAATGAAGAATTAATAGCAATCATGCACACCCAAAGATTAAATCTTTATCATTCTTGTTCTCCATAAGCAAACAATAGAATAAAAACTAAATTCGAAATGACATTTTCAAAATTTTTTACATTGGCCTGAAATCGGAATAAGAGATGTTGGGGGTAATGATGATGTGCGCGATGACTCAGCAAGATGAGGGATTGGGTAAAAGGACGTGGTGACTGAATGAACATTAAGGTTATTATAGATTTTCAATGGTTAAACGAGCTTAAATACAGTGGTTGAACGAGTTTAAATGCAGTGGTTGCTCGTGAAGATGAAGACATGATAGGATGAATTGATGAAGACGATGTCGTGGTCAACGATCTCTGTAACACTGGACATAAAAAAATTTATTTTTCAAAAAAATATTTTTCACAAAACAAATGAGTCAAAACCGCTGTTTGGATGGGAGGAAAATAAGAGAGTAAAACAAGAAATGAAACGCATTTTCCCCTATTTGGAAAGGGAAGGAAAATAAGAGTAGAAGGAAAATTAACGATATTTTTTTCCTTGTTTTTTCTCTTCAAAATGGAGAGAAAAAAATAAGAGATTAAGGGAATTTTTATGAATTTATAATTCTGTCTATACTCTTTTACAAAAATTACATTAACACTTTATACTGTAAATTCTCGTTTTGAATAAGACTCATTTTGTGAATTAAGGATTTCATTCGAACATCCATTGAAAATATCAAATGATATGTTACGTGTCTATAATTTAAAGGACTCAAGAGAACTTGGAGAGTCATTGGTCAAAATGGGACCAACCTCATCATGAAAACGAAATACTCCTTTTTCTTGAATATTTTATTAGCCATCAAATAAATAGATATTTAATCAGATTAATAGCTCTTTCTACTCCTCCTCCAACCAACATTAATTTTAAGAATTTGATAATCCAAAATAGAATCATTACAATTGCGAGTTTGCTTAAAAAAAAACTCATGTTTTAAATCATGATAAAGTAATATTATAATTTTAAAATTGAATTCACTTATCCTTATTAATTATATGAAATTTTATTGTATAAAATAAATTTATAATGAATTGAAGTTATTTTATTTTTTTAATTTAAAATCTAACATAAAATGAATTTAAATTATAAAATTAGTAAAATAATTTTATCTAAAATTTTGGCTTGAAATTAATTGTCTCAAAATCTTATGACCTTTTTTATTTAGAGTTCTTTTAGTTTCGCATTTATCAATTGATGTTCAGTGATTGAATATTAAAATATTAAAAAATAATATTCCATAAATATTAACATTTAATATTTAATTTTTAAAACTAATGTTCAATATTTAAAAAATATAATTCAATGTATAAATATATTTTATTTAGCATGTAAAATGTCAAAAACTAATGTTAGATTTTTTTTTTTTAGTGTTAACATTATATTTATCATTATAAAAATTTTTATTTCACATAAAATCAATTAAATTATAAAATAATTATTTTTTGTCATTATATAATATAATTATATATTTAAATATTTTCTTGAATAAAGGGTAAAATTGAAAATATATGAAATAATATTTTTCTTTCTTTCATATTTATTTTTGAAATAAGGAAAAATAAAATTATTTTTTTTCTTCTCCCTTTTATCCAAATGTAAGGCAGAAAAATAAATTTTATTTTTTCTTTATTTTCTTTTCTCTCTATATCATTTTCTTAAACATAGTGAAAGCTTCCTCTAAATGAAAAATAAAATCTTCTCAGTTTCCACAGAAACAGACAACTCATGAACAGTTTTACTTTACTGCTAAAAAATATTTTTTAAAAAAAAGTCATATCAATAGTAAGGTATTTTTTTGAAACAATCAACCTAAAATTCTCTGGCCAATATATATATATATATATATATATATATATATATATATATATATATATATATATATATATATCTATATATAATTTATATATATAAATAAATATAATCAAAAAAATCTGTGTA
>CATIWR010339779.1:0-14332 GCA_949677035.1 Omphalea diandra
AGTAGCAGTAAGAGCTAGAACGGGAGGTATATGAGTTTGCAAATGAGATAAAAGAGGTATTCCAGCCTGTTGAGACATGAAATGCTACCACTCCCCCATAGATCGCATCTGAGCATCAATAGAATGTACATGAGAATGATATGCAGTATTCGTCTCATCTACTCGCCTATTAACCTCCCACTGAAAGTCCTCAACTGAAGATGGTGGAGTAAAAGAAATGTTGGCAGTTGAATCTCCAAAAAAGTGTGGGGCTTGTAAACTCATGTCGTATATCCTACCCTTAATCTATCTCCTAACTGCCAAAAGAAATAACTCTCTCCCATCCACATGACGAGAATCACCGGATCTTGAAATTGGTTGCAACAATTGGTCATGCATGGTGTTGATATCATCTTGCATTTTATAAAATATTAATAATTGCTTATATCATAAAAAAATTTAATTTTAATTTAAATATTTTATTACTTACATTAACAGTCCTAGATTGAGTATCAATAAATGTCTAGCATGTGTCAATAAATATCATTTAATGTATCAATATGACTTACATTAAATGTCTGCAAGTCATAATTCTTCATGTGTACATAGATGAAGATATCGATGGGGAGAACCTCACGTTCCAATTGCCTAACCTATTATTAACAAATAAGTAAATATGTTAATGAGTAATTCCATAATTAAAAAAAAAGTAATGAAATTAATTACCAATCATTTAACATGCTTATCATGGGGTTTAGACCCCCTTAGTGTGCCTCGAAGGATCGGATTATGGACAACCTTTCTCTGCATCATGTTCCTATTAGCTTGATGAGACAATGCCTGATAATGGGAAGAATTCATTGTGTCTGCTAGTTCTCCCACGCCACCAAGTCTCCTTCCCATTATACTTCAAATCATGAAGCATATCTCTATAGCACAGTGCAACTTTCTTAAAGGTTGTATGAACTAAGACATCAATTGTCTATTCCCACTAAAATTATTTTTATAACAATAATAAATATAATAAAATTAGTAAATAAATAAGTAGCAATAACCAATTGATAACTATTTAGTTATGAATTGAAAATATTACATAACTTGAACTTCTCCCAATAGAAAGTTTTCACCGATTGTGATACCTTCTTCCATGCATAGTCATTGGTATGAATTTTTTGTTTAAATATTCTTCACATGTATCGAAACATCTATAAGATGGATGCAAATTACAAAAAAACATGTTGAAACAAATTAGTGTGATAATTAATATATGATTATAACAAAAAAGATGAAAAAAAGAAGAAGTAAACATTACTTCCCTCGCATGTTGCAAAGTGATCCAAGGTTTCAACTCAAAAACATGAACATTTATGAATCATTAGCATCAGATAGTGTAATTGCATCTCGAGATTATAAAGGAGCAGATGTAGAAGCCAAAGAAGTAAATGGAGTCTAAGTAAAAGGAGTTGCAATAAGAGTTGAAGTATAAAGAGCGAATAATGATCTGTTTATAAGTGCAGAAATAGACGAAGGTGCAAAAATAGACAAAGTAGAAGTAGTAGGCAGTGAAAAAGTAGGGGGGGTGTAGAGATAGAAGAAGCTGATGTGGATAGAGGAATCAATGGCAAAGATGTTGAAACACAACTATGAGCATAGGTATGACCTCGACTAGGTGTACCCTTCTCTCTAAGTATACGTTATGTCATCTAAATTTACATATAAAATTATATATCTAACAAAATCTTTACTAAACAAAAGTACAACTCATATATATATATATATATATATATATATATATATATATATATATATATGTTGATCTCCTAGCTTTTACCGTAATGTACTATTTAGTCCTTCATTTTTTAAAATTATACTAAAACACTCCTATATTTAGACTCTGTTATACAAGCAAATCCTTTTATTAAATTTTATGTTAAATTAAAATGTTCATTATACCTTTAGTTTTGCATTAAATTTTCCATTTTTATCAAAGATTTTTTACAAAAAAAAAAAAATCCACTAAACCACCATCTCCATTGTCATATTTAATCCACAGTGTAATTGTTGTTCGTTATCCTCATCATTAACCCAACCCAGGCCATAAACTCAATCGCAAATTCAATTCAACAAATGAAAAAAAAAAAAAACAGATTCAAGAATCGAATTCAATTCACCAAACAACAAACAATAAACATCATTCACAAAACAAATCATTAAAAAATCAACCTAGCAATTTCCAACAATGATATAAATCAAGTTTCATCGTCTTGTCTTAAATCAATTCAAACTTAAAAATCCAGTAATGTAACAATGTTTATTCTTAAGAATAAACAGAAAATTCTCAATCTCTACGTTAGTATTAATAAATAAGAACAACCTAACATTCTTGTCTTAAATGGATGTGTGTGACATGTTTGGTGGCAACAAAGAAATCCACCTAAGAAAATCATCTTTCCCATACAGCAGAAGAAATTGAAAGAAAGAAACCTAGATGTAATCGACAATTGCATTTTTTTTATCTTCGTAAACATTAAACCTTCATAAACCCATCAACTGGACCCTCATAGGAACTCATCCCATAAAACCATATCAAACCCTCAGCATAGTGGCGAACATGAAGAATTTAATTGATATGGAAATGGTGTTCTTGTCCTTAAAGTAGCAGAGGTAGCCTCATGCAAACCCGTCCCTCATGCAAACCCATAACCATTTTGAGATTTCAAAATTGTTTGGATTTGAAAGTTTTGATCTTAAAAATAACTAGTTTTGAGATTTTGAAATTATTGTATTATGGTTCGGTTACTCATGGTGCTATTTATGATTCATCTCAATTTGCTCATGGTGGTGGTCTCGTTCTTTTGCTTCATCTTAATTACCCTTTTGTGAAATTGTAGTTTGTTTTGAAGTTTCTAGATTTGAAAAGGCAAAGAAAGGAAGAAAGAGTGAAAAAAAAAAAAAAAGTTTATGCTATTAAGTCTTGTTTGAATTTAATGTGGGTTCATGATTTATTGTTGTTAGGTTTTGTTATTGATGGTGAGAAAGAAAAGCAGTGAAAGAGAAGAAAAGAAGAGAGAAAAAAAGAGTAATTTTGGAAGTTTTAAATTATAAATTTTAATTAGTTGACTTTTTACTATTTGATTACTAGGATTTGGATTAAAAATTGAAACAAGGTTATTTTAGTTTAATGGAATCAAATTTAAGAGATATTTTAGTATAATTTTTAAAAATAAAGGACAAAATAGTATAATAAAGCGAAATCTAGGGGGTCCGTGTATATATATATATATATATATATATATATATATATATATATATATAACTTACTCAAAATCATTGTTCTTTATATCATCTTCAAAAATTATATCATTTGATGATTTAGGTTATGATTGTTATTCTATTTCATTTTCTTACTGAATATCTTCTTCATTTATATGGATGAATAATTCATTTGCATTATTTAAAGTTTCAAGTGGCTTGTCCTTTGTAATTTCAGTGACAGAAAAATTATTAACATCTTCTTAGAAAGGAGCTTGAGACAATGTCTTAATTATATATTCATCGTTAATTTTGACAAATGATCTAGTTTTAATTTTACATATTGCCCACACATAAGCTTTATCTCATTGTAAACTAGGATAAGGAACATAATACACTTGACAAGCTTGCATTGTCAATATAAATGACTCATATTTGTTAAATCTTAGCTCATGGTTGATTTTACAAGATTATAATTTTCATGTACTTTCATTCCTACATTAGGCTTCGAATCAAACCTTTCACATTTAAAATATTGTAATTCTCTTGATCGAAAGTGCATGGTACTTAAAATACAGAACTTTGATTAGTCGACCGTAATATTATAGTTAGAATCCTTAATACTTACTCTACTATTGATTGATGACTTATTGGAACCGTATTTTTTAGCTTGAAACTTGTACTCATTGACAAAGTAAACAGAACATAGTCATACTTTGTAATAGGCCTTCGATAAGTTCAACAATAAGTTGATTTGTGATTCCATTGATTGAATCATTTGACTATAAGTTATAAAACAAATAATTTATTATATTGATAATAGAATAACTAGTGTTAGAGTTTATGATTATTATTATTATCTAGTTTATTCTCACATATCTCCAACTTCTAATCAACGCAGTTGCCATGGTACTATGACATTTAGAAATATTTAGAGAACAAGGTCTACTTAGAGTGTGTAGAAAAAAGATAGGGATGTTATCAGAAGATTAGCACTACAGTTCACTACCTATAAGGGTGTGATTTATAAGAGAATTTTTGATGAAATTCATATGAGATGCTTGATAGAAGAATAGGCTAAATGGCTTATGAAGAGGTGTATGCAGACATATGTGGTCCGTATATGAGTGGAGTGACTTTGGTTAGAAAAAGTCTAAAATAGGATACTTCTAGATTATCTTAAAAGAAGACTATATTAGTCAACAAGAGCTTGTCATAAATGATAGATATATGGTAATCTTAATCACTTATTATTGATACATTTATAGAATCTGTCATCACTATGGCCATTTACAGTATTAGGCATCGATGTTATCAAGGAAATAAAGCTAGCATCTACCAAATGCCAAGTATATTGTAGTAGAATTAATTATTTCTTGAAATGGATGGAAGCAAAATCATTCAAGAAACTAGGGGTAAAGCAGAGGACTAAGAATCTTACATGTTGCTATTGTGTATTGTGTCATGTAATGATGTATAATGATGTGCATTTCTAAGACAAAGCTAGTACAGTCTTAAGAAAGTATAAGGTGACTTATCATAAGTCTTCACCTTATAGATCATAGGTGAATGAGGTAGTATAAGCAACTAATAAGAATATTAAGATCATTTTAGCTAAAATGGTGAAGGCATATAAGGATTAGTCAGAAAAACTCTCTTTTGACTTTTAAAGGTATCACACCACGGCTAGATCATCCACAAGAATGTCACCTTATTCTCTAGCGTATGATATGATAGTGCTACTACGTATTGAAGTTAAAGTAAAATCTCTTTGGATCAATATTAATGGACTAAAAATAGATTTGACTAATTGGCCTTACTTGATGAAAAAAGACTTAAAGCCCTATGCCACATACAGTTATACTAAAAAAGGATGGTGTATGCTTAGGGATGATAAGAATATGGGATTTAATGCTAAAGGCAATCCACCCATAAGCTCCTAATCTGAGAGAAAAGTTTAAGCCATATAGAGAAAATCCTTATATGGTCAAACAAATATATTTAAGTAAGGTATTGAAATTATTAGACATAAATGGGAACAAGTTCATTGAACTTGTGAACCTGAATTGACTAAAGAAATACTTCATATGAGATAAGGAAAAAAGAAAAGAGCCTACTAGGTTGAAAATTTGAGAGGCAACTTAGGCAAAAGTTAAGACAATAAAAAAGAGTTCAATAAGATAAAAATTGAAAAGATGGTCTAAGTAGAAGTTATAGAAGTTCATTGAGTCAAAAACTTAAAAAGGCGACCCAAAAAATTAGGGCAAATAAAGCTAAAATAAAAAATACAAGAGAAATGAGAGAGAGAGAGAGAGAGAGAGAGAGAGAGAGAGAGAGAGAGAGTAGTAGAAAAGCAACACAATAGGTGATTTAGAGACTAAACAGAATTGATAGGTATTGAAGGTGGGCAGTAAAGGAAATATGTCAATGAATTGTGATCAATAAAACTAAATAATTATCTTAAAGGTTCTTTTATTAAAAGTAATATGATATGTGTAGGCTTAGTGTTGAGCACATAATGTAAAATGATTCATCATAGAGTTTAGGACTAAAAGAAAATGTATTGTCATATTATAGATAGAACTTGTCATACACTTTGGAATAAATCAAATATAAAATCTTTTCCTCAAACCATGATGCTCTTATGAATCCTATGCATCTCTAGTAGCATATGTATCTCCTAAATATGCTTGGAAGTTATCATTCTTAGAAACTATTGAAAGTATGGAATATCCACCAACTTCACTCATTATAGTAGAAGTATGCCTCAACAAACGTCTATTAGAATGGTGTTGTGAGAAGCATCACCTCTCATCGAAAGCCTCTAGTAAGCCTAACTTCTTTTATAAACCAAATCTAAAAAAGAAAAAAAAGAAAAAAAGGAAAGCTCATTGAGTTGAAACTTGAAAGGATAGCCTAGGCAAAATTTAGCCACTTACTAGATTGAGAACTCGCAAAGATGGCCCAAGAAAAAATTAGGGTGATAAAAAAATAAAAGAAAAATAGTGAAAAATAATGAAAAGTTGTAAAAGAAGTTACTAAGATGAATTTATGTCAAGAAGGGACATACTTGAAGTAGTAAAAGACCCTTTAAGAAAGACTGACAAATGTCAATAGCAATTCTATCTAAGCCTACTAAGGTTTCACCAAGAATCACTGATATTGATGTCTTGTCTAACTTAATCTCCTCTAGATACTTGAGGGTATGAACATCCATTTCACCATCTATCTCTCGAGCAAAAACTCTCCCATCAAGAATGTTGATATTCAAACTCTAGCTGGATCTATTCCTATAAGGATACAAGGTCAGCAAAGATGAGAGCAACACCTTTTCTTCTCCTAAAATATATGGAGGCACCTCCTTAGAGGACAAATTGAATAATTCCATCATTTTAAAAACATGCAGGTATTCTAGGCACAACAAAGGAATCCCATCTCCACTCAAGTTGTATCAATCTAAGATGGTGCTAACTCTTCATACAATAAGTAGATCTCCACATCTCTAAATTGAATGATTATCCAGATAGGTCCTAAAAATCATAAGTTGCATATAAGAAGTTTAGATTAAGCCTAATAAAAGACAAATATTGAAAAACATAAAACTCTAACTAAGTAAGGGAGGACCAATATAAGATTTAAAGAGATCTTAAAAATTCTTTATCCATGGTTAAGGGACTAAAAATGGGAGACATAAAAATTGAGAAAACATAGGATAATAAGGCATTTTAAGGCTTTAGTGGGTGATAATTGTATAAACAGTATAATTAGTTGTACATACCTATTTAGTTGTCTATATAAACTAGTCACCTATCCATACAGACAACTGAAAAGGCCATACAATCCTGAGTTTAGTAGGCAGTAAATTTATGTATCTTTAAGAAGGACAAGTATTTTAAAGATAAAAGGGCAAATGGGTACGATGCATAAGGGTGTATGAATGTAATTATGAATAATAAGGATGTAAAAAATATTAATGTATCCATACATAGAACAATAAAACAAAGATTTGTATTGTAGTCAACCTAAAGCAGTAGCAAAAATAGGGCAATCAAGGCCCAATATTCAAATGTGAGGAATAAAAAGGAGCAAACAATGCTTAAAGCATCCCAATACTGCACAAAGTTTCCTACTTTAAGCAAAAGTAATATGTTAATAAATAGAAGGAGTCATGACTAGACCTCATCATAGTCTTTATCCACTCTTTCCTCCTCTACAACCTCAACCTACTCCTCTAAGCGTGCTTAGGCTTTTGTAAGTTTTACTTGTACCTCTCCTAGCTTTCGATCCCTCCAAAGGACCTCTTCTTAGAAAACTAAAAGGAAGGAAGGTTTTGATGGTTAGGACATAGCTACATATACAAAAAAACACATAAATATTTATACATGACTAATACATTACGTATAACTCTTTGGCATGTCGAGTATAGGTCCTCTTCAGCACTGTAATAAGGTCCCTCAGGTGCTCTACCTAAATTAGAGGAATCTATACAAGAAAAAAGCCAAGTTAGTAAATTAGAGATAATAGAATAATATGAAGGATGAGGATCAAAGATACTTACATGAGTAGTACCCTTAGGCTTGAAGGTGTAGGAGGATTGGGTAAACTTTAACATTAACAACCATCAGTTGCATTGGAGTGATAAGATTCCATCATGTTGTTAAAAAATGAATTTAAAGTCATAAGCTATAATCAACTTGGGGCTAGCAAACTTTGAGTGTGAGCTCATTTATGGCTCTTTTTTTATAGGCAATAATAGTTAAGGTACCTTCTCAACTTGAGCCCTTGTCCCTTTAGCACCACGATGGAGGACTATCACTTTAGACTCATCAGAGGGTAGGAACGACCTCAAGTAGTAATAGGAACAAGGATGACTCTTAATAAGGAATTAACCATCCACTCTCGATACCCTACCATATGGTGGACCTTATTTTGTATGATGGATCCCACTATACCTTCAAAAATGAAGGTAAAAGAATGTTATGTTTGAGAGAGGGTTATTATCCTCAAAAAGCCCTAGCTCTATGGCCCAACTAATCAAAGGATAATAAAATAATTAAGCGCATGCGTAATAAGATTAATGAAAGAAAATAAAGAAAGATGAGTTCAATAATTCATATCTCTAGTACCCTTTAAGTGTTGTTCATTTACAACAGTCCTTGACAGTAGTGGTTTAAAAAGGATAGACAGAGCATGACCATTGAACTATAGTCAAAATGCTACGTTAGTTGCAGATCTTTAAGCATAAGAAGTAAGCAAATCTTCACTACCTCTCTGGGCGTGAAGAATAGTATCCCAAATAAGGCATATAATAGAAAGCAACATGTAGTGTGGTCCATCATCACATCAAGCAAATTTATTGTGATTGTCAAAGCACCAAATAGTATGTTGAACATATGAAGGCATTCCTCCATTTTAATAAGGGGATGAACCTTAGCAGATCTTAGATATACATTCTCTACAGGGCCTAGTATAGACTCTAACATCATTGTGAATAGCCTAAAGCATGGAATCTTAATCATACATATAAGGTTGTTGAGTGTAAATGTCACCTCTCCTATTTTTAGATTATGGAAGGCATGAATCGTGTCTATCTATTGCTTAACTAAGCAATGCATGAGGGAATTATCATCCTTTGGTACATATATTTAAAAGTATGGCAAAGAAAAGAAACAACCTTATAAGTGTAATATGTTTGCTCATCTAACTCTTGGAATTAGGTGGTCATTAGGGCCACAAATCCATTCATCTTTGTGAAGGTCGTGTCACACTAAAAAGCAACATACAGTATTAATACACAAGAGCAAATAAAGAGAAAGAATAACCACCATGAACATTATATTGAAAAATAAAAGAAGTTGGAAAGTGATCATGGTCATAATAATAATGCCTTAAATGTTAACATACAATAAGATCACCACTAAATGAATGCATGATACAATTATATGAGCAAGCAAAAATAGTTAATGTTAGAAATACAAGTTTTGATAGATAGCACAAAAGTGACAAAGTCCAAAGCAAAATAATCATAAATATAAAAGACAATAAGTAAACATCATAGAATAAAATCTAGTGTTGTAAAATAACAAGAATAATTGAATGCAATAATTAACAATAAAAATGAAGAACAAAAAGAAAAATAAATAAGAAGGTAGAAGATAAGAGGCTTACATTGCTAAATATGGCATCAAATAGGTGAAAGACATATCATATACCAACATAACCTTCATCCTTTGCTCAAGACCTTTTGAGAAGGTCTTCAAATGAAAGAAGTCAGCTGGTGATGTTGAGCCAAAGTCATAACTAGTAGTTAAAGCCACTAGAATGTCTATAGGGGAGTAGGCTATGACAAAAGTAGTGTTAGTGACATCAAGAGCATTGAGAAAAAGGGTCTCATCCTGCTGCATCTTGAAACCCTAAAAATGGTTGAAAGGTATAAAAAGGGTTGAGAGAAAAGGACAAAAAAAAAAAAAAAGAGATTTTAAGAAAATGGGAAGAATGATAAAAGTGACCTATTAGGGGTATATGTGTGGGTGTGTCTATACACACACATACGCTCGCGCGCGCATACACAGAAGATTGTCTATGTAAACAACTAAATGGTTTACACATAATTAAAGCTCACTTTTGTATTTTCAAGGTTGTCTATGTGACCCTTCATGCTTTTGCTATTAATTATTTATACAAATAATATATGTACAAACCATCTTAGTTTTAAAAAAAAAAGAAAAAAGAGAAAAAATAAAAATGCAAAATACAAAATAAAGAGAAAGAGAGAGACAAGGAAAAAGAAAATAAAAAAAAGAACAAAAAGGACATGTATACAACAAATGCAACAAAGTTTTCAAAGAACCAAAAGGCAAAGAGCAAGAAATCTCTAAAAAGCAACAAAAGACTATATAAGGAGGAATAAAAAGAAAATTGAGAAGGAGGCAATTCCCCTAAGATAGGAGATAGTTAGAAATCTAGGAGTCTTAGACTAATAAAAAGGCATGAAACCTGCAAAGCAAAATGCATCCATATCCTTTTAGTATCCTTGAAATGTGTGAATACCTTATTTATTTTTATCATAATATTTGTCATCATAACATTATTTGTCCAAACCTATGAAAGGTTAGAACTTATAAACCAAGAGAACTAAAGAGAAAAGTTTAAGTCCAAAACCAAAGGAAACAAAGATAGAAGCTTAAGGGAAAAACCAAGAGAACTAAAGAGAAAAACCTAAGGGCAAAATCAAGAAAACTAAGTTATAAGCTTAAGAATAAAGTGAAGAGAAGAATGACATCTCAATACTTAGTGAGAGTTGTTAAGAAAATGATCCATCCTAGTATCTATTGAAAGTTATTAAGAGAAGAATGCAATCTTAGTACCTGTTGAATGTTGTCAAAAGAAAAATCTATCTTAGTACCTACTAAAAGTTGCTAGGAAAAAATAATCCATCTTATTACCTACTAAAAGCTACTAAGGAAATAATACCTTAGTACTTGCTAAAAGCTACTAAGGAAATGATCCATCCTAGTATCTAATGAGATTTACTAAGAAAAAGAATGCAACCTTGGCACCTGCTAAATGCTACTAAGTGAAAAGTACATCTTAGTACTTGCTGAGATTCCTAGAAGAAAAATGATCCATCTTAATACCTACTAAGAGCTATTAAAACATCCTATCTTATTAGTTGTTGAGAGCTACTAAGAAAATGACTCATCCTAGTACTTATTAAGAGCTATTAGGAGTAAAATGACACCTTAATACTATTGAGACCTACTATAAGAGTAACTTCGCCTTAGTGGCTATTGAAAGTTTCTAAGAAAATGATTCATCTTGATACTTAGTACGAGTTATTAGGAGAAAATGTGATCTTGGTACCTATTGATCATTATCAAAAGAAGAGCCCATCTTAGCACTTACTGAAAGCTACTGAGGAGATCATATCCTTATGTAGTCTTTTTCAATATTTACATTTGTGTTAAATGCTTTGATATGCCTTCTG
The DNA here is from genome assembly GCA_949677035.1 of Omphalea diandra. Lineage (NCBI taxonomy): Eukaryota > Viridiplantae > Streptophyta > Magnoliopsida > Malpighiales > Euphorbiaceae > Omphalea > Omphalea diandra. Next base: position 11,219 of record CATIWR010339779.1, read on the forward strand.
TAATAGTCATTTTACCAAAATATCATTTTTCAAGCCACACAAAGTAAAGAACAAACTATGAGCATCAAAAATTTAAATTGCTAAAATACGAGCCAATAATGAGAACCATATTAATTTCATCCCAAAAGGATGGAGGTAACAATGTCTAAAGAAGGGCATAGCTTAGAAAAGCTTTTAAACCATACCTACCCCATAAAACACCTAAGACTAAAAGACATCATTTTTGGATTTTCATAAAATATTTGTACAACCAAGTGCATGGCTATATAGCCAACTTACATGGTTATACAAACATCTCATAAAAAGCCAAACAACATAAAGCTTTTTAGGATAGTGACATAGTTTCTCATTTTTGCTATATAGCCAAGTGGTAGGTTATACAAATAACTGTAAATCCTAAATGTTAGAATAGTTATTAATCTTATTCACAGAGGAAATTGAGGGCGGGAGAAAAATTAGTTGCATCCTCTGCATGTAACACAAATTCAATTCCCAATCTCCTTCATAAATGCCCATCTCTCAAAGGTGAGTAAAGAGACCATCTTCTTTAATTAAATACTATCAAAATAAGTACTTAAAACCATAAAGAACATCCTAAAACATAGAAATCTTAAAACTCCACAACACCACATCCAAAGCAAGGTTAAACTAGGTTAAGTCTCTCTCTTTCTATCGAACTAATTAGAAATAAATTTATCACTTAAGGTATCTCATATGGCAATAAGACAATCCTTATGCAATTCTAGGGCCTTTCATTCTCCTCTCCCCCTTCCTCTTTTCCCTTTTTTTATTGTATTTTCTACTAGTATCAGGCTCAAAGGTTTACACAAACATCTATTTATTAATATAAATATTTGGGTGGTATATACAGACTATTATAATTGTTCACATGAATTGTCCATAATAGTGATTTTCATTTTTATCCCCTTGATTTTAAGCTTTCCCTTTAGTTTCTCAACCTTTTACATGATTGGAATGAGGTAGGTTCAACAACTAATGTCATGTATTCTCAGTTTAACCTCCAAAATTATATTTTAAACCATTTTATATGGATGATTTTTTAGCATTTCTTTGGCTATATATGTATCCTTTTTTTACTTTGTGGTTGATTTGAATGGGAGATGATGGCAAAATTTTTTTGTAACCTATGACCTTTCGATTCCCTCGTATTTATTATTCATTATCCTAACATGAGCTTTTGTTTCATCATGAAACACATAACCTTTATTTCTTTATTTGCATCATTATACGTTATTGTTACCATTGTATACGGGTTTAGGATACTTTCTCATTCGAGGCAATATGCTTATATGAAAATTTCATGTACTTTCAATTGTTAGCATATTGAATTTCATGATGAAAACATAAGCGATTACATGACTATGAAGCCGGTAATGGCCCTTCATTTTGCTTTGGTATCTTTAGAGTAAGAATCCTCTTTTTGGTGATGATTAGCACTAATATGGGTACCCTTACTATAGGTTTTGGAGCTGAAGACTTGCACTTTATGAGTTGAGATGTTCTATACATTAACCCTCACATGCTTAGATATTCCCCTCCTCACCCCTTATGAATGAGTGTATTTGTTTAAATTTGGTGTTATATGGTGAGCATGCTAGATGAATGATTAGGATTGTCTAAAATGGATTGAATAATTAATAGAGGACAAAAGCTATAAAAGTGAGCCATAAATTACTCAAAGTTAGATCTTAATATTCGGTTGACTTAGGGTGTTTAACCCTTTCCCTAAGTCATACTGAACTCTTAAACTTTACCTCTAATGGGGGAAAAGATGTGTTGGGCTTTACAATACATCTATTTAGATAAGAACCTATCATTGCCCAAAATTTTATTTTGAATAGAGTAGTGACTTTACTCAAGTTTTTAGGATATTACTAAAGTATTATCCCTCAAAGTCCCCTATTGGCCACTTCATTTATGTCATAAGCTTTATGAGTCGAGGTCTATCATTGAATCCCTAATGATCTTTCCATATGTTATTATTTGGGGTTACACTAGAACATAACTCCAAGTTCTCTCGAGCTCTTAATTATTGATAAAAAATAGGAGCCATAAGCAAAATTTCACTTGTTCAATCTTAACATTATGGTGTTCATAGTTAGTGTATGATTATGAGTGATTTTCTTTAAGCAATATTTGTATATCTTGTGTGAGGATTATTATTGATTTGTTTGGGTGTTCAGCTTTACAAATCCTTAGTTATAAGGGGTTTAACTTGTACTTTGTATAAGTTCGAAAATGCTTGAGATAGTGCCTACAAGCTATCTTGGTTAGGTTCGTGTTATGCTTAGAAAAATATTGATTAAATTTCTTTCTTGAGTTTAGTAAAAAGAGAATATAATAGGTTTACTCTTAGCCTATCAAAGGATAAATTATATCTTAGCCTGTAAACGATAGTGGAAATACTCTAATGGATAGTTAAAGGAGAGGACATCTGCAATGATGATTTTTTGCTAAATTTCTATAAATTATAGTGTCAGTCGCATTATTTCATTCTTCTTCTTTATATTATTTGATCTTAATGTTTAATATCATAATATTTGTTATAGCCTACTCTCTTACTCCCCTTTAGAGTTCTACACGAGATCGACGAAGCCATTATCAATAAAAAGGGCTGACTATATCATCAATTTTCTTTTCCTTGGTTATAGGATGACAATGGGTAGAGTATGGGTACGTAGTGTGATATTCTTACCCATGCCCAACTATCCATACTCATTTGGGTAATAAATATTAAATTCATTCTCATACTTATAAAATTTTGGGTAATCCATGAGTATCCATTACCCAAATAGTTTTCAAAATAAATTTAAACATAAAATGTATAATTACTAATTTATAATCAAATTTAAATAAAATATACATATGATATTCAAAAAGACCATATATTAAAAATTAAATAAAATATTAAAATACTAAAAGAAAAATTAAATAATTTAAAAAATTCTATCTAGTTATCCAAATATAATATATTTAGACACATGATAATTAATAGATTAAATTACATAAGCTCTAACATTGTGGATCTCACTTAATGGAATATATATATATATATATATATATATATATATATATATATATATATATATATAT